>JABASH010002527.1:0-19745 GCA_019776445.1 Tomocerus maximus | reverse complement strand
AGCATAACATTAAAAACAATTGCTGGAATAAATTATTGAGTAACAATTTTTAAAAAAGAGGAAAATGTCTTTATTTGGACGAATATACACATGGGAAAATGTAGTAAGAGTTTGCCACATAAAAAATGCAAGGGTCAGGTATTCAGGTTCATCGGGTATAAAAGTGTATACCAGCAGACAAGCAAAAAATCAAGGAAAAACAAGCTCAGTTTCATTCAAAGCAAAACGATGTATCTGTACTTGAATTATTTAGTGTTACAGTTGTCCATAGTTGAAGGAATTTCATTTTGTCACAAACATAAAAGACTAAAAAGAGAGCATTCTACCAACAGAACAATTATTAAGCTAAATATACTTACTGCAACAATCTTCACGGATTAAAGGATGCGGGAGTAGAATAAAATTGACAAAGCTTAGTGTTTGCATCCGGAATGATTGTGGTCTCTTTTGTTGATTTGGTTGAAAAGGCTACCTTGTGTCGAGTGTTAAGGGATGATTGCTGAATGTATCTTTCAAGCAAAGGTGATATTTGATTTCCGATCTGGTTTCAATTTGTATATGAGATGATGCAGAGGGTATGCCGTTTTATTGTGGTGTAATTTTATAGATAATAAGAGATACAGTATGCAGTTGTTTCTGTGATTGTATGATAAACCAGCCTCAATGAAGCAGATCACCCTTTGAGAACTCCTTTTGATAGAATGGTAGATGGAAGAATAGAGACATTAGAGCAGCTCCGCATTTGAAATGATCTATTTATCATTATTAAGACATTTTAAGCTCAACTAGGTATGTTCATGAGCTGATGGGAATAAAAAAGGTTTTGCGGCTAGGTTAGTAAGGGAATTTGGATGGTTGTGGTGGAAAGAAAATGGTTCTCGATATAAATAAGCATTTTGTGTTGTTTCGTGGAGTGCGCTTATAATGGTATTGGATTGTCTGGGCTGAGATATAAGGCTTTTCATTTCGGTTCATTTCCTTTCGGCGTGCATTGAAGAGTTCCTCTGCCCCTTCCTTTCTTTTATTTTCTTTGAGTTCCCCTCGAGTGAGTTTTCAGGAGAATTGAGACATTAATGTCTCAAGTTCACTTTTTTGCCTTTTACGTGGTTTGGCTTAGTTTCTTCCTCTCCACTACAAAGTAATACAGACTGTGTTAGTTATGTGGGCAGTGCAGCATTTCCTAAAGGTGGTTACACTCCAATCCTACATTATCAGACACTCCTTACTCCAATAGCTATTATAAGACGAGAAGTCGGGGAAGCGCATCTGGAATTTTATATAGCAGTAAAGAAGAGCCTTCGTTTTGCGGTTTGGCTCAGCCTGAATTGGTTTGTCCGTCTGCTCTCTTTTACTTTGCTCTTTATCTGTTTGCGGTTTCCTGAACGTCTCTCTCGGATTTGGTCACATCACATTCGCCCAACAACCAGCACCACACAACACTCCACAAATAACAACAGACAAGACAAACCAATTGTATATTTTATATCTCAACGCACGTTCTTTTATCTCTCCTGTGCACCTCTCTTAACCACCTTCCTCTTCAGATAACCTTTCTGCTCAAAATAATCTGCCCCAATATACTTTGCATTCTCTATATAACATTTTACAATACACACCCAATACTCTTTTAACCATTTTGTATTCTGCACTGCCACATTCCAATTGTAATCCATCTATAAAATGAAGTGGTGAAATACATTTGCGGAACAAAATAGCATACATGCGAAAATGGTATGCATAATAGAAGCCAAAAATAGATATTATTTGCACCAAGTCTCTATGTATAGTATATGTAGTCTTATAAATAAGTCTCTATGTATAGTATGCATAGTCTTATAAATATAAAGCAGTTCAGATCAGTTATATTTCACGGGTAAGACAAAAAAGAAACTCTTTGTCAGAGTTCAATTCACATATACTAGTTTGTAAAATATATCTGTATATAAATATATAGGTAGAAAGATAGATATGGTAAATGTAGAGATACATGAAGATAGTATCATGGGGTATCAGTTGGCTATACTTATATATTGGTCAATTTCTTGAGGTTTGCACTTTCTCGTTCACTTCTCCAATAAATAGACTAAGCAAGTAATACGGGCTCTGTGGGTGTGGACTGAACTAGATTGTCTGATGCAGATAGATAGTATGACTTTTTTCGACATAGTAGTATAGGAGGTACATGAGAAATAGGAGTGTGCAGCAATTCTGCAATATATCTTTGTAAAACCATTTATTTATGCTGTTCCGTGTACACAGCATAGACTATCGTTTCCGAACTGTACACTGTTGGAGGAAATGAAAAGGCCGAAATCTTGGCGAGCTAAACCTCAGAAATAATAGGGACGCACGCTCGAGTCGCTCGAAAAAAGCGACAACAACATCTTTCGCCGCATCCTTCAGGAGGAACAGATACGAAGAGCCTTTTTTGTTCTTTAAAGTTCAATTGAGTTGAGTCACATGGAGACAGTCATCTGTCAGCCCTGTCTCTCTACATTCCCTTTCTCTGTTAAGTATTTCTGCCATGGATTATTTGTATTGTAACCTCTCAAGACGATTCATCGACTTTATCTAGGGACCTAATACCGAAGAAAGCTCAAGATACTACTAGCTCTTTGCCAAATAGTAAAACGAAAACTGGGCTGACCGACTAGAATCACTTTATTTTTCTAGTCAATTCCATTCGATATCTTGACACTTGATGTTTTCAACGATTTCTAGTTTTCAGCTCCCATTTAACAATTTAATGAAAGACATAATAACTTTTTAAGTACTTAGTAGATGAATTGATGCTATTTGCGTGTCAAGTTAAAAATTTATGCAATGAAACTTCTCTCCTGTTCTTACCTTGAGATACTATAAAAAATGGGCGGAACAAGGTAGATTGAAATTGTGGTTGAGTCAAGTTGATTTCCTCGGCTTTGCATCTTCTACTTTGTTTTCTAAAGATAATTTAGCTAAAGTTGACTCCGATACACATTACTGACATAGGACATAACGGATGAAAGTAGCATGGTATACAGATAGACGGTACTTTGATGTATATTGAACCTGTGATCATTGGCTATGAAGTATATAAGACACAAGTTAAATGCAGTAGCAGGAGTAAGGGTAAGATAGACTAATGCTGCATAGCCCATCTTGCATTGAGCAGGAAGAGTCCTTAAGTGTAGTTTAGGTGATTCTCTTGTCTTGCAGTGGAGTCCTCTTATCTTTTGGTATCTGCCCACGGATCAGATGGTTCTTCTGTACATGAGTCTACTTATAGAGAGAAGGGGTAAATGTATTGTAGTATGTATTATGTATGATTCATATTAGAAACTACCTTAGTATTTTAGTTTCATACATTTATGGTATACTCCGGGAGTCTGAAACTGCATAATACAATCATCAGAAAGAGAGAAGTGTACTATAAGCAGTATAAAATAATATATGTAATGTGCAGTTACTATAATATATTAAAAGAAACTACCTATGCGAGTTGGAAAAAGTTGTGGAAAGGAGGAATAACAGGAGTGAGTGGAAGAAAGGAAGCGATAAGAAAGTTAGCAGATATGTAACTTGGCATAGCTCTTATTTTTCTGAGTGTAGTTGAGTCAGTGGGATGGCAAGAGCCTTATCTGAATCAGTATAGTCACTTGAGAAATGTCAAACCAAGCATTTTGATTTTTTGCCGTGTCGTCATCACTTTTTAAGGGGCGGGTGCTACGTTACAGTAAGTGTCGTGTGAACTTTTTTGCATTTCCTCTGATGAAGCTAAAGAAGCACGAGCGTAGTATTTCCTTTACTATACACACTCTCATAGAGTCTATTAGAGATAAATGAACAGTATCATCGTAGCCATGAAATAATTGGGAGAAAAATTATCGCGGCTGATAAAGAAGTGACGGAATGATTTGAAATGCACAAGTGAAAATACTATTAATGATAACTGTCGGATTAATAGGGAGTTCTACCCGTTCCTATTTGTACTGATGTATTTATAGACTCTTATCCTCGACTTCTATTTTAAGTAATTGAATAGGAATTCAACTCCTCATTACTAGAGCACAGTTGCAGGAGTAAATAAATGCACAGATGTACATGGTAAGCAAATGCTTGGATTACATAATTAGTACTATATACGGAATGTGTCTTCAACTCCGAGCAATGTTCCAAATCACTTTAGTATGCCAGATTTGTACATACAAACCCAAATGAGATAATCTCTGTGTACATCTCTATCTGCACAAATAAAAGCACTAAAGCGGAGTTAAGTGCAGAATATATTCACGTGTGAGGAGAGAACACTTTTGTATTACACCATCTCAAAGACATTTATCTGCAGCGTATCGTTGCGTAAGTGCCTACGCCTGTGTGTGTTCTTTTTTCTATCTCCGCATAATATATGTAAATAGTACCTTATATTTAGTTTCCCTGTTGTGTCATGTGTGTATGGTATTTCTGCCTCCATCTCTTCACCGTCACGCACTACAGACATACGAGGCCAACCCAAGACCCTCTTATATATTTCGGCACATACTTACTGTCAGGATCTGTTTCTACGCACTGAAAAGCCAAAAAAAGAGTCGGATCTTACTCTACCCGCATTTGACTATGATACGACCTGGTGCTACTTATATGTATTTGTAACAAAATGCATAGCCATTGTAGCATTATTATTAGTTTCTCCTCTTAGTATGTCGATATTTCCTCTCTAATACATCCAGACATTTGCACAAATTCTTGAACAACCTAAATTACCTAATGGGGAAGAGATCCTCACTTTTAATTTATGGCTCGTTAGTGTTATTTGTGTGTACTAGACCCTTTTCCCCCGCATGGGCTTCATTCATTCTAGTATAGTCATGATCTGCATTTATTACAATCCCTAACAATAGTAGAGACTTTTACTATCTGTTTTAATAGTGATTGTAAATGAATGGTTTTGTCTACACCAAAGTTTAAGCGGGTTAAATACGATAAGCATAGCTATGGCTTAATATATTAGTGAATTCTGTGGTAATTTGTTGCATCACACTCTAGAATTCTCCGTACTTATTCCACACATAACATTTACCTTTATTGCTTTCCAATGTGATTTCTCAATTGCCAGTTGCAGAAAATAGCTCAATCTTTGTTTACTATCGTGAAGCATTACTGTCGCAGATAAACATGCACACACTTCAACTATAATTGCCGTCTCATTGTCCCACCATCCTGCAAAGTCAGATACGAAAAAATATTTGAGATGCTTTAGTTGTCGATGCATCACTTAGCATTAAGTAAACATTGAATTTCCTTAATTTCTTCACAAGCGACAACAAAGACTAATATTATCCCTATAAATATGTCCAAACCTTTTACTCAAGTCTTTCTTTAGACAAATGCCTCTTGCGATAGACAAACTGTCGTTTTTGCATCTTTAATTGTCAATACGATTTAGTAGTGAAAACTCTTACTCGAAAGAACATTTTATTTAAACCACTTAAAGTTAACTACTAAAATGTTTTAATGCTCCATCTCCAACGGATTTTATTACTGGAGATAGTTATATTTCTAGGTTACATTAACTGATTACTATTGACTCTAATTCTCCAGTTATGTTATTTTAACGTAGATTGAGTTTGTGCACAACAAAAGAATAAAAATACTGAAGCAGTAAGAGATAGGCCAAAAAGCAGTTAAATTGATATTAACTAAGATATTAGTAGGTTGGTAGATGTTTTTTGTGATTTTATTTTGGATCCGTTCCATTCTGGGTATCAGATCCCATCAGCCTATATATTCAAGAGCAAATACAAATAAATGCAGTGTTTGGATTGGATTGGACTTGAGCAGGCAGAGAAGTGAGCTAAGTTGTAAAGTCTGCTGCACTATGCTAGTGCGTGTAGAGAAATCTATATTTTCCCAATGCAAAGTAGGAAGGGAAGGGAAAGAATAGCAGAATAAATTTCTTTTGAGAACATTTGTCGTTTTTTCACTTGAAAAGAGTCTCAGATGCGTAATCCATGCGTGTGTCTATATCAACAATGGTAATTTATCTTGCGCTTAAGCCATTCCACTGCACTAGTCTCTATACTGTATTACGCTATGCATATTTGACATAAAACATTCGCTCAAGTAAAAGTGTGACTTTTTGCATCCAATATCAGAGTAAAGACTGAGAAATGCAATACAAATAAAAGTCGTATTTTAGTTTGATGTGTAACACCAGAGTAGCAACTACTTACTGTTATTTGTCCTTCTGGCTAGATGTGAATACCTACCGGCATACCACACGACGAAAAATTTACATTTCCTACCGTTCTGAAGTGCAATCGGGGAAGAAGCAATGTTTTTGTTCGATGTATTGTCATGTATGCTTTGTAACTTCTATAGCATTCGAATTTCCAACATGTCATTTTTCAAAGGACAATTTTCCGTGTAACTTACGCAGCTCCACTCCTTCTCTTTACAGTTGAACGGAGTCAGAAGCTCTTGCAAAGTGATTTAACCCAACTTGCTCACAATAGTAGCTTACCTCTTCAGAGAGTAGAACAAAAAACAACCCAAGAGATCAAAAAGGCAAAGCAAAGCGTTACTGTCAAATATTTTGTAAAGTAGCCAGGATCTTGGCCAACTCACTCTCTGCCACACTCTCCTCTCTAATATATATCCACCCAACAAAGAACTTTCCAGACAAAGTAACTAGCTACCTGAGCTATTGCTCCTACTACTTACACAACCAGAATAAAAGAAAACTACTAAGCATTCTCCTTAGTAGCAAGTGTAACGCGTGTACTACTTAAATAGCCTATACTCCCTAGAATAACTGGCAATATTATTGCAACTGTAGTATCTATATATCACAGTTTGCAAAATGTTAACTTTATGCGCAAATTGTACAAAACTACAAAATGTTATAGGTACCTATATACTAAATAGATATAGATTCCATATTTCCAACAATTCTTTCTGTTTGTTTTAACCATGAGTGACTGGTTTGGTGTTCTGCGTGTGAAGGTTCACGCGTTCTACATCACATTCCATTCACGGATAAATATTTTACTTTTTCTAGCAAAAACAAAACATGCGCCTTTTCATACTTGTTAGTGTGTTTACTTGATGCGGTTTGTATTTTTAGTACTTGGTACCACTAAAATAAGTTATGGATACCATAGGTCAATGTGGCTCTTATAGGCATATGATATTTGCAGATTAGATATTTGCATAGTAGTGCATGATAGAAAATAGCAAGCTGAATTCAGAACGTGACGTTAACTGCGTGTGTTTGTGAGAATGAATAGGAAAGAGAAGCCAATTTTTGCTCTTATAAAGTTGTATGCAGTATTTCTAGGGTTATTTATGTAAATAAATGCATAGGCCATAATGTGCTGCCGTGGCTGTAGCACACCTCGTCAATTCCTGTGTAAAATGTTTACGTTTAGCGTATGCGAATAAGGGAGTCAGTCACACGAGGTATAGATGGAGAAACGTGGAGGAGCAGCAGACGTCACAGTCACACTCTCCGACTGAAAGGGAGAGCAATGTCTAGAGAATGAAAAGCCAGGAAAAGTATTGAATGTTAGGATCTCGTATGCAAAGTTAGTTCTGAAGGTTCAAACGTGTTATCCATTCTGATTTACATTACATACTCTGTCTAGATTTACTAGTAGACGTCCTTTACCTTTCAGATCGGGTAAAAGCTTGCAAATCTCCGGATGTTGCCGTAAGAACTTGAGTGTGTAGGTGCAAAATTGCTCTTACACACATGTTTCACATGTATGCGTAGAAAATGTGAGCATTCGGTGTAACATAATGAGACATTAAGGTGAAGGGATTGTGAATTAATATTCTCTCTGATTCTGAGAGATTCGCAGATGTAGATAAATAGGAAATGTGCAAAGGAGGAAGTAGAGGGACTTTAGCACTTTAAACAGAAAGATTTATTAGGAGCATGTGGAATACTGTGTAATGAAATGTAATACTGTTAAAAAACAAACTAATCTTGGAGTAGAAGAGATTTTAACCAAATTTATGAGTCGCTCCGAATCACAGACAAAAATGTACAAATAGAGTCACTTGCGAGATGCATTTTTTGTTCGTCTGGGCCCAGAAACTTATGGTTTGTATGTAGTTTGTAATAGTTACTTAGACGGAGGATGTTAAGCTAAGGTTAATTTTGTTTTTATTATGCTTGTGTGTTTCCTACAAGTGTGTGCACATGTATTTATTGGATAATTTGAATTTTGACACAGAGAATTATATTTCCTTTGCTTGCGTTCTTTTTCTTCAGGCAAAGCACAATATTTTCATTCAGAACCTTTTCTTAAACTTGAGAAATTACAACATCTTGGCATATTGACTGTTACTTTAAGTTACTAGATGCGAGTACGCACTTGTGTGCCTTTCCTGCGTATTTCACTTCCCGGTGTTTTATGTATTTCTCGTCCTGTCTGACAGATTCTGAAAACAAGACGAAAATCCTTTGGGTCTACAGCAAAACATCGCCCGGGTATTCTATATACAAGTCTTCGAATAAAAAAACCATTTGCAAGTCGGCAAAGTACGTGTGAAATTGGCAAGTTTAACTATCCTATTAGTAAGACAGTTCTTCCGTATGAAATGTGCGTTTTATGGATACAGTCGTATATAGCTAGGCAATTACTTACTGAAGTATATAGTTAGATTTGAAATGTACTAAGAATATCATCGTCTCATTTGACTCTTACGCAACTGACTGTCCTCCGAGTGTTTCCCAAACCAAGTGCACGCGGTGATCTCGTATGTAAATAATGTTAAACTCTTGGAAAACTGAGAATTTACTATCAACCTTGTTTATGAATACTTCCTAGTGCTGATTCTTCATTCGCAATTGAATTTTGACATGACAGTTAAGCCTCGAGTCGAAACTTCTCCGTTGCTCCGAGTGGGAAGTTAAAGCTTCAGCTTAAAAGATATCCTCGCGGAGACACTTTATGTTTACGTATTTGCTTATGTTATTAGAATGTTGGGTTAAAGCATTACTCTAAGTACGTGTCGTCATTCCACACACATCACTTTTTTATTTACTCGTGGATTTCCCACTGAAAGATTTAAGTGAGCAGTCTGATCGGATCGGATTATTATTTCGCCGCGGGTAGTAAATCACCGAGAAAAGCTGCGACGGGGATTTATCTCCGTTTCTTTCTTTGTATTTTAACCATTAGAGAAATTCAGTCTTACCAAAGTGAACATGTACAATTAAATTTGTTTGCTCATCCCATCAGAATAACTTTTCTCTCAACTATCACTTTCTTTAAGCAAGTTGGAATCGAAAGAAATTATGTAATATCTATTTATATTCTTAAATTACACTTTCTAAAACCTATCCTTGCCCAATATCACTACACAAAATCGGCTTTTGCTCCAGTAAATTGGATTTTTCTGGTTACAGATTGAATTTCTTATGAGATGATGATTTATTCAGATAACTAGAAATAGGTACCATATTATGCATTACAATCCCCCTTCTCTGCAAAATAAGAGTAGCTATCTGAGTACCTGTATCACAAAAATCTTTTGATGTGTGTCCTTCCGTTGAGGTTGATAGGTGCACTAATATAATCAGCTTTTATATAACATTTGTATAACTAGGGATTAGTTGTTGTATATAGCCCAATTCCCAAAGTTATTTTCCTTTTAGTCATGAATGAATTGGAATGACATTAGAACCCATTTACATTTAGATACCCAGGGAATCACCTACTATACTGACAAATATAGGTACATAATTAGAAAACCTAATTAAAATCGATTTCATATACACCAAAAAAATCATTTGCAAATTCCATTGCATTAATAAAAATTTTAGAAATTAAGAGCATTAAGTATGTTCAGTCCACTCTATTGCTTAAGGACAACTAATCTCCAAGTTTCCTTTTCTAACTGCTGGGGACTATTTAAAATGATTATCCACATTTACCGAATTACTTTTACTGTCCTCTTTGATATTATTCGCCTGAAATTCATCTAGTTACCAACGTAGAGTGGAGTAGTGCTTGTAATACTGATGTATGTCATAATTGTCATACTATGTAAGTCATCTTTTCTGTATCTCTATAGTACATTAATAATAAATGCACATGAAGATAACCTGATTGAGTCATGAGTGGATTACATTTAACTGTTGGCAACCCGTCATGTCAAGGCAATTCAGGCAATTTTCTCATTTGTACTGCAATTAGTTATCTCTTGTAGATACATGGATTCTGGCATTGAATAAGATTTGGGACTTCCATAGATTGCCAACGGTTCATTGTGTCTATGAATATGACAAATGAGAGTCGACAATGTAAATACAGATATGGAAGAGTGACTAATTCCTCTTTTCAGCTCCTTCCTCTTCATTCGGATGCCCTAATACATTTCATTGTATCCTAAGTTGTCATCACATCACTTATTTGTTTCCTGTCTATCTATCCAACATCAAAACGTGTACTTAATATGCAGTTACTTTATACATTGCCAAGTGCATGAGAGCAGCTCCAGCTTTTCTCTTGTCTCCTGTGGCTTCCGTTCATTCAGTGACAGACAGACCTTTTTCATTGCTTCACCAGTGTCCCTCCACTTATACTCTCAATACCTTCTCCAATCTAATAACCCAATCCCGCGTCCTCTAAACTAGTATTTTTGATAAACTGCTAACACCACGCAGCTCATGGCTACTATCACACTAAAATTAAAATATATTTATCAATAAATACATATAATATGCTTATGCACTAAATTCGACATTCATCAATTGAATACTCAATTAGCTACTCGCAATCTACTACAGGTAGTAGGGAACATTTTCATCCTGGATATTAAGGGCAGTTGCATGGCATTGATATAATATATTGTGCACTGTACATCATCATTGTCCTAAATGTATTGAATATCATTTTAGTGCCATAATGTATCTTCATAATATTCTAGTGATGTTAGTCACTATGTTTCAGATGATGGTGTCACTCTACACAGGATACGGGCATTTATGATTTGTGTCATGTAGTAGATTTACATAGTAATCCGATTCTGTCTCTATGTCAGTAACGCTTAGAACTGATTATGAGTTTACGTTTGACTGACATTAATATTCAAGTTTGAATTCTTCTTTGTGGTACTAATAGATAAATCCTTGATATATAGATATAGACACACAGAAACGATACTTATATGATACTTATAGTGCTTCGCCTTGTCATAAATCCCTTACGTTTATTTAATACTCAATCGATGGCTAGATTGAATACGTGTATTGTAGGTGTGAGTAAACTGTGCATCTCTCTCCCTGTGTGTGTTCACAATCAATAACTGTGACAAAGGGCACGTTTCTCCATTACAGCTTCGTTGCTTTTCCCTTTTCATGTCCAGCAGACTTGTACATTAAATTAATTTTAGATCTCCATGCAGATTACATCGATTTTGTAGTCCCAAGTCCCAAAGTATTAAGCAGATTGGAATCTCTTAGCAGTTTTGTCATTCTGTCTACCTACAAATGGTGGCGAAGCTTAATTTCTCTTTCCTAACATAACATTAGTAAACTAGGTAAACATCTATAATTGATTAAGGCAGTAGAAAAAGGTACTCATATGATTCTGTAAGCGGAAGTTGCTTTTGGGAGTTACGATTCCGTTTTCTATGGGTGAATTACAGTCTATCTTTCAAACGCATGTTAATTAACAGATGATTAGTTATGGCTAATGTATTCGTGAGGGCATTCGTGCGGAGATCATCCATACTAATATATTGTCTACTTAAGTATTGGGTTGGTTTTCTTTATTCCTCGTGGCATATACTCGTAAAATACTCTTTATTCTATAACTTTAGCGGTAGCCCTTTAGTATTTTGTGTGAGCAGTACAGGCAGATACACAAATAGCATTTTTAGACATTAGCCTAGGAGCAGAGGGCTAGAGTAATGGTGTGCCCTGCATATCTAAGATTTCACATCATCCTTCCGGTTGCTATCCTAATCCAGATTGACAGGCGGGACTGACAACAAGAGTTCTTTGTTATTCGAGAGAAGGGGATTCCCTGTCTTTGGTTTGGGTAGGTGTTACGTATATTATGTCTGTTTCACGTAAATAAGTACATATAGGGGTGTCAGTTTAGTCGTACGATATGTTATTCTCTTGAATTTAAATTTTTTCAATGCCAAAGCTCAAAAAAAACCGTAAAATTTACGCCTTTCCCCGGGTAGTCCTAATATACTTACACAATGCAGATACTTTTCCCCTGAAATGTCAATGCTATCCTGAGGGGTATGCGAACATGTATTTTATTAGTACAATATGCACAGGAAATAATGGAAGAGACATTATAATATGAATGCACTTCTTTGCATTTCTAACATTTTTAAAAGTAAAACTTGCAAAGGACGAGGTAGCCGAAAGGAAGCCGCAGAAATGTAGGTAAACACTCTTAGAATTCCAGAGTGAGGCAAGTTATGGTGAAGCAAGGCTCTAGAGGGGGACTTTTTTGGTATTTTTGTTCATTATTCTGTGTGTTATGGTCTGTGGTGTGATGTGTACTCATAGAAAACTACAGGCAGTGCAGTGTAATAATATTGGAGCGGGTAGGCATAAGGTTGAGAGCAGCAGTGCAGTTGATTATAATTCAGAAATATAATATTCTGGTGTGTTGTTGGTCAAAGGCTTTCTGTTTTAAGTAAATGCTAATATAGTGTGCTGGTCGGGTGAGTCGGTAATCCACTCTCCCTTGTCTCTGTATTGCATTTCAATGCATTGCAAGTTGCAACATTTCGTAGAAAGATCCGTCTGTTCCACCATTCTCATAAATTGAAGAGCAAACTAGCGAAAAAGCTGGGAGTAAAAGGCGATTCTAAGCACCCGTATAATATGAGCATGACACACGACTATATTTCTGGGATTATGATATTAGAAGACTTTTCCCATGACTGATGTGGCTTGGCTCAAAGATGAAATATTCCATTTAAAAATGCAATGCAAATCGGTATTATGTATGCACACAGCTCTATGTATATTATGGCCACTCGTCTTTGTCTCTTTATAGAGAATAAATGCATGAGTCTGAGCAGGAGATGCCGGGTAGTTGTTTCGCCTTTAGTGGATCTTAGTGGCCTGTTGGTTGTTTGTGGAGTGCTGAATGCTCACCTCTTTATCATAGAAATATGACACGTAAAGAGAATGCAATGCAAACCAATATCCCTGCGTTCTGCATACTTATTACTCTCCGACAAAATTTATGCTTCTGTTATCCTCTTACGATGCGTTAGTCATTCAAATCGTGGCCGGACTCTCTGAATGGACTGACTGCACTTGGCCAAAGTCTACTTTACGACTCCACATCTCTCCACTCATCCTACGCATCTTCCCTTTTCAGACACACATAACTCTTACCTCCGTCCTCCAACTTTTAACAAGACTTTTGTTTATGGCACCAAAAAACATACTGGTCAAAGCTGGAAATTAACTAGCAAAAATTACAATTTTAATCCTCTACACTTTTTCAACACAAGTGATGCCATTGGTAATTGCTAAGCTTCTGTGCCTAGACCCGCATTCTTCAGTCTGAGTCACACTGCTATGCACAAAGTAGATATACATACTAGACTGGACAAGTTTTTAATTTTTACAACAACCTTCCTATTAAACAATAGGGGAGAACGCAGGTGGTGAGATACCGGCTCCACGTTAATTTCTATGACTAATGAATATGCAAGTTTTGAAATTACTTTTGTGGATCAAAAATGTCAAACGTTTGAAAATGTGCTGTAATTATATATCTTGAGTAATACATATAAAATAGATATCAAGTTCGCAGACGTAGATTGGATATGCTATGTGTTGGCATTAGTAGAAAGAAAATGCTTCATTTTGATTGTACAGTTGTGATAAGTTATAAAAACAAATTATAGATAAGTTGTGAATCTGTAAGGCTGCAGAACTCTTTAGGTTATACAACTAAAACGAGTTTGGATGGAAACTCTTGAGATTTTCGCAAAAGATATCAGGTAGTATTATGTAGTTAATAGAAAAAAGTTTCGATCAAACAAATGGATCCTGCTCAGTGGAGCATGTGCGCCAGAAATACGACAGAATGGGTGGAAGAAAAACTTTCGCTTTACTTATCAATATTATGAATATGAATCACCATTCTATTAAGATATTTTTACTTCTACTTCTTTTTCCTGTGTTTACATCTCCTTCATCTCCATGCATGTGTCCTTATAAGATTTCGGCTAATTGATGCTTCTTTCAATTTCATTGGAATTTTGATAGTAGTTGTAAGTAGTTTTGAATTGATTTTTACATGAAACTTTATCGTATTTTTTATTTCTTTTTACAGTTCCGCCAAATGCTCCTCAAGTGGAATATAACGGCACTCTAGTACCAACGGGGAAAAATCTTACGACACAAACTGGACAAAGAGCTTCTGTCAAATGTACAAGTCGATACGGGAATCCGCCTGCTTTGCTGAAATGGTTTGTAGGTGAGTACATATGGATCATTAGTTCACTTAAACAACTGAAAATCCTATCTAATTGTAATTGAGTGTTGGTACCCTTGAGAAATGTGATCTTGTGCAGGTACCATTGATAAAAATTTGAGGCAAAAACGTTTTTCTTTTTGGATTACAAAATTTGCCAGCGTCATACGCAAAATAATAATGCACATTTGCAACCATTTATCACAGTGGCACAATATGTAATTACGTTCAAGTACGTTCTCGTCGAAGTAGTACTCTAAAACACCCAACCTTTAAAAAGTAAAAATTAACCTATATAGAACAGAAAGGAAAATGGTTCATATGGCTAAATTGATGTGGCCAATACATCTATCTTGGCTGTAACATACATTAATAGGCAGTACAGCTATAGATATGCTTTTGCCTCTCAAATTGTGCAATAGAAGTTAGTGCAAAGTCGTGAAGGGAGAGTTAGAGTTTCCTTAATTAGTCGTAATTGCTTTTTTTAATTGACATCTTCCTCGAACCGTAAAAGGGCTCGTGGGCAACTTTAATTCTCATTTCCATAACAGAAAGACTTGTCTAAGGAAAAAACTCCACGAAACTAAAGTACCGGATGAGATGTTTCATATTTTGAAAGCTACCACAATAGATCGTTTATGTACTCAAGCCTGAACTCATTCTACTGACTATACTACTTACACACTAAACACAAACCAAGTGTTATAAAATATCCTATATGTATAGTAATCACTAAAATCCCTTTATCAGTGTAGATACTTCAATAATTTATATATCTACAGACGATGTGAGAAATTACTATCTGCTACCTTTACTTTCATCTACATACTAGTTATTCTGTGCCATAGTACAGTAGTGAGTATACCAGAAGATGTCTTTTCATTAATTATGTAAAATGTTAGATGTATGTGTAGCCGTTACGTTACAATATTCAGAGAAGTAAATACTGACATTTTAGTTATGAAAGTCCAATCTGAAGTTCTACTTGATGGACTGAAGTAGTCATTTCTCTTTCATGTTTGTTTGTTATTCTCTAAAGAAATAACAGCTCTGTTTACCTTATCTTACATAATAACTCCTAGTTTTGCAATATAACTGCAAATAGCCCAAAATGAGCTGCACGCAGTAATTACAGTCTCTAAGTTAATTTTGATAATTGTAGGATTCTTAATTGTTGCAGAGTATGGATGAACAGATATACGCCTCACTGCAGATTTAGACACTCCGTTTATAAGATTAATACGAATTACTTCCGTTTGTTAGGTTTAAAACGTAAAGCAGCATTTGAATCATAGTATTTTGACTTTCAAGTGTTCTAAACTGTATCGCTATGAAATAAAAAGATTCCTTGGTACAGCTACAGTTCCTAACTTTCAAAAGTTTCCTTTGAAATTAGCACTAGAATTTAAGGAGTGAATGTCACAAATTGCTAAGTAATTTACTAATATAATGATCCCATATTGCTGTAATACACTTTGGAGTAGAAAGTTACTAATTTATTGTTATTATCTGTACATGGGTTTGGTTTTATTTTCGTAATCTTGCCTTATATGTCATTTTTATTGTCTTTTGAATTACGTGCTTAATGCAAGCAATTTTCTTTATCGATATCTCAACTACATTTACAAAGCCTAGACCTGTAATTAAATCATTACTAGGAAAATCACATATCAAGGTGATTACAAACTCACCATGTCAGTGAGTCTTACAATCCTCCAGATTTTTGAAAGTATCCACCATTTCGCATTCGTAAAATATTTCTTGATTTTTGTGCAAAATTGAGTTACAAAGTGCAAATGAGTATTCTAAATGTGAAAATGAATTTTGTTTTGTGATGTAGGCGATGAGGAAGTGCTGGGTGTGAATCAAACGAATAAGACGGAAGAAGACAATCACAAGAAATGGGCAGCCGCGTCAATTCTAGACTACACTTTTCTCAAGGCTCACAATGGGAAGCCACTTCGATGTGTCGCCGTTCATGAGGCTTACCCGACAAAGTCAAGAGATACTCAAGTCGTCCTCGATATTCAATGTAAGCACGAATCATTTACTCTTATCTGTCAGGACCTACTCAAAAGTACTTTCTGTTTTCCTATTTTGTTCTCTATTGCTGAAAAAATCAGCAAATCAACGAAGTACCATACCAATTTCTTGGTTTACAGAAAGGCAGTCTGTCGACAGTGGTACATTAAAAATGATGACTCTCAAAGAAAAGAGTTAAAAGATAATGCATTCTATGCATTATTGCACTCTTTTCATTTCGGTAGATTGCTATTGTTCAACAATTCAATAAAATAGTAACACTCTATGATAGCTCGTACCATGGGAGATGTTAACAAGCTTCGATTCGGAAGAATGCACAAACTCACTAGTGAAAATTGTCGTTTCTTTCTCATTATATTTAATTGAATTCAATTGAAGTGTGAACCATGGCCGGATTCTCTGTGACTATATTCAAAATAAAGATATTTAGACATGAATAGTTTATGAAGGTGGAAATCGAACTGTCCTACAATTGCAAGTAGCATAGAGGGACATAATACTATTGCAAAACTTTATACATAAGCTTAACTAGTACCCACAAATTGGAACATCTCATAACCTATATGCTATATTAGTAGTGTTAATAATATCACAGAATAATATAAACATTGACATCTTAGCTACACGTAAATATTATTATGAAAGAATTTACTCCAAAAATGTTCGTGGGACAAAATTACAGTATTTAGGTATCCTAAATAGTGCACCAAAAAAGAATGCTCTAGTCGATTCATATCAATCATTTCATGTTAACTGTCTATATAATCTATAACACTACTGGTTACAATGAATAGAAGTTTGGTTGTTTTAAAGTATTCTGAGTGTATGTTATGTGCAAAAACGTTTTATTAGGCATATTAGGCAGTTCTGCATTGTAAATACCCAAGTAAGTGAAGTGAGTGTAAGTTGAAGCTGGATTCAATATTGCGTGCAGCTGAATAACTTTAATATAGCAATAGTAAAAGTGGGTTCCCATAAATTTGGTATAGAGTTATTAACATGTCATCGACTGCTAGGCGTTGGTCGTGCAATTAGCCTCGGTGTAGGTACTTTAGTAGACGTTATTGGCTCCGTCTCTTTTCTTCAGATCATCCGACTAACCTTAGAGTGCCTTCAATTTCTATAGCTTTGTAATGGATCCTCTAATGTTACTATTAAGTGATATTTTAAAAGTAACTTACCTTGGATCGAGTGGAGAGATAGAGAACCTCTTTACCTTATGACATAATACACTTGCCATACATGTACATGCCCATAGGCAGAACACTATCTGGTTTATCATTGACGAAAAATGGGGAACATTATGTTAGATCATCTTATCTTCATTCTATTATTCTCTTGTGGAATTCTATCGTGTGTAATACATTATATCTTACATTGTCAATGAGGTTTATATCTACATTAGCTACGCAAAGTGCACCTTCATCAAAGAAACACGCTGCAATGTAGGTCAATTATTTTATAAGATGTGCAAAATCTGGAAATTACGAATAGTGTATATATGCACGTGTTGATAAAATCTTATACTTATAAAAGTACTAATAGGTAATTTCATTTTAAGGATTTCATTGTAATGATTTCTGCAGATAATAATGTACTATATAATGCCAATAATGCTGAAGGAAAACAACTTCAGAGCTCATCTCTTTAGAAGCTATTAACAATGTATTCTACTATGAATTGTGTTGCAATTCCTATCGTTGTTATATTGAAGATTCAACAATCCTGTAAGTGGGTTCATTTAAAAAGTACATATAAACGTACGTAAGTATAAAAATGCGTCTCCGAAAATCAAGATGTTGTGAAAACCTTTTCAGATCGTTCGTTTCTTTGACGCATTAAAACATTCAATATTTCCATGGAGGAGTCGCAAATCTAATTAAAGAGGCGAAAGCTACTTCACTTTAAATTCGATGGAAATTCTTTCATTGTGCACTTGGCTTTGTGTTTGCATACTCCTGACATAATAAGATATGTAGTGAACTAGACTAAATACATATACCTTAGATACAAGTTTTTTTGTGGCAGTATATTTTAGATATAAGCTAGCACGAAGCATATGATGTGTTCTTATCTGCTATTAATATGATATCCACTATTTTTCGCACTGGAATGATAATAATATGAGGAACCACCCTTCACCAAAAATAGCAATAATATTTGCAATAGCCACAATGTAATTAGACATGATAAGGTATGTACATAAATAATTGTAACAGTATAGGAGTATAAAAATACTCTCCTCTGACGCTTGTGTGAATAAATTAAAAACAGTGCCTAGTATTTTGAGAGGTAAACTTGAGGAATTGTTTGGTGGATGAATAAACTTGTTTCATTATCGCAAGAATAATGCAAAATCTCTCCTTCTAGTTGAGGTAGCTAGAAACAAGGTGAATTCTGTAGGAAGTTTCTATTTTCATCAAACATAAGAGGTACTTGAGGGGAGAAAGGCACAGAGACCTAGAATGAAAAGAAGATCGAATTTTTTGGGGAAGCGCGAGCACTGATGCATACATCCATATATGTATGAGTGAGTAGCTTCCCTTTTGCACACACTTTGCATGAGTTACACCATACATACATCCCTTCGACATCGTTACTCACTCACTCACTCCAGCCAACTCTGAAACATTATTTACACTCAGAAAGAGAAAAGATTTTTGAAAAAATGTCAAAGTAGGAGAACGCAGAATACACATTTGCTATAGCACATTTCTTATATAGGTATATAAATCTAATATTTGCACTACTAGCTACACATAAAACCTATGTACACGAAAGTAACAAGTAAATTTTGTATTTGATGTATGTATATAGAACATCGGTGCATAATGGAAATAGCTCAACTACCTACACTGGGATCTCAAATTCCATTCACCTTAAAAAATTCCATCCCACGCTGCAGCTTGGCTCTTTTCTGTATACATTTCCATAATGTGTAGCCTTTCGTTGAAATATTGTAATCAGTACGCAGACACACTTTCACCTGGTATGTATGTATTTATTCAGAAAGTAGGGGAACTGAATGTCAATAAATGGTGCTATGATCGTTCACACAACAAAAGTGATGCTATAACAGAAGTGGACTGTATTTCAGGTTAATTTATTAACTTCCATGGAAAACTAACTATTAGTACAAGATTTTTGATAGACAGTGGAGAGAAAACTATTCAGATCCAGAGTGTAGATCGTTAATGCCCATTACATTGAGAGTAGGTACTTTAGGTCTCTTTTAATCCTTATCCT
>JABASH010002526.1:0-19749 GCA_019776445.1 Tomocerus maximus | reverse complement strand
GGAGTAAATATATTATTTAGTATAGGAGTAAATATATTATTTAGTATAGGAGTAAATATATTATTTAGTATAGGAGTAAATATTATTTAGTATAGGAGTAAATATTATTTAGTATAGGTTTGCCCGTCCAACGGACGACGGGCAAACGGAACTTTATTGAATCATCATAATAGCCCACCATTTACAATTACAACCGATCATTGAAACATTTTTCTACACTTACATCTTTATAAGTCTGTCAATAGCTTTCGTTTTGATATTTATTTCTTAACAAACATTTAATTATGTAATATTTACTTTTTTATTTTACTATTCAGTATTGGGGTGTGGTTAAAACCACTAGTGGGCAAAATGGCCTGAACAAAATGAAAGTAAAAGTGGACAAAATGGACAGAATATCCACCACAATAGTAAACAACAAGTAAAACTTCATAAAAATTGTAGTTAAATATCAATAGAATGCGTCATTTCGTAGTCTCTACTAGATTTATGTTTCATTAGTTTTATATATTTCACCCTCTAAGTATTTAAAATTTGATCGGTATATGTTTAAGTGACTTTAGGCTGACGTTTTGCCCAGTATGTCCATTTTGACCCTGGACAAAATACAGAAAAGTGGAGAAAATACCAGCACTACTATATTTTAATTCGTTTGACGAATCGGGGAGTTTTAATTTATATAACAATTGTACTTAAGTTAGTGAATTCGGAAATAATTAGGCTGCATCAGAGGGAAGAATTGCTTTATTTCCATTTCTGGGATGTGTGGGAGAATTGAGGGATTTTAGTCGGTGGAAATAGAAGAGAGAAAGTTGGTAGAGTGGGGTGGATGTAATAGAAATAAGCGGGTAAAGTGAGGGAGAAGAGCCAGTGGCATGGCATGGCACACGGTTGACAGAAGATAAAAGCTCTTCGTGTGTGTTCATTAAGGTTATGAATTGGAGTTTTATTGAATGTGTCATCCTGCTTACTTGAGCTTGTGAAGCCCCCTTTTCTCTTGTCATTTCCCTGGACATCAAAAGCAGCAAATCCTCTTTCTCCAAGGATTACTTTCATTTCTACTCTCCTATCATTCCTACATTTTGATGCCTGGCTACTTCCATTTACTTTATTCAATTCATATTAACTATAGAAACATACATTTTCCTATCTAAATTTACTCCTCTCTCAGATCTTTATTTTCTTATCTATATTCCAATATGTTATACAATGAACCATATACTAGGTAGGAATCTACGACATGTCGACGGTCTCTAATGTCGTGCTAGGATAGATAGGTATAGACGGGCTTTGTATGGGAACGCTTCCTGAATATTTTCCTCCCATGCAGTTGTACTTTATATACCATATGCCTACTTAGATTGTTTCTAAGAAGATATAAAACAATGTATGTAAAATATTAATGTCCTATACTACTTACACAAAAGAACATTATAAGATTGTAACTGTTATAGTCAATGATTGCGGGCATTGTGAGTGATTGATTCCTAATGGTAATTAAATTTAGTTAAAAATTAGATTTATCGTTCCATTGCGGTATTTTTTAAGAAGTTTTATTTAACAAATTCCCAAATGGAAACATGTAATGACAATCAATTTTATTATATTAACCAATGTGATTACGATCACAAAAGGTACACAAACAAATTTTAATTATAAAAGCTTAAAATATACAATTTGGCATTTTACAAAATATTATCCTTTGGACAAAAGATATCTTTTAAATGCATTTGCTTCACTTGATTTTATCATCAGCAAAACTGCAATAAAAGTTATACATGGATTAATTTGGCTTTATTGATGTCGACAGAAAATGAAGCGGTAAACAAAGAAATCTCTATTTAATATGCTACAATTATATTATTATTATTAAGATCTGTTTAAGAAATGAGAAAAGCTCTCTTTTCGGAGATTCACAAAAATCGAATACAAAAACTGGAGCTATTTCACTACTTCAACAGTTCAGTCACAGCAATTAATCGATCGATATAATATTTAAGTTCACACCACTGACACCAGATGGTTGAAAGAGACAAATAACATTTCTGTAGAAAGTGATATCAACTAAGACTACAAGCCTATTTTCTAGAAAACGTTTCACAAAGTTATCGTGAAACTAAAGTGAAGTTTTTCACTTTTCAAATTTATAGTTTGGGTTTTACAAAGTTTAGATTACGTTAAAATGAAGTTCTTCCCTTTTCGAGTCATTGAAATATTTCAACAATCCAAAAAGTGACGATTTTCATCATCGTTTCTCAGTTTGTATAAACAATAAATGCCATCACGGCATTACCCTTCCATGATAATTTCGTCGAACCCGGACTATAAACTAGGCATAAATAAAAAATTAATTAATAGTAACTTTATTTAACACCCTTGCATTACTGGTAACGTGGTAACCATAATGTGACATATATTTGTAGAGCTTAGCCACCTACTGCCACTTAAATTATTAATCTCTGTCAATGCAACATGCGGGTATATTTACTAAATAGTTGACATAATTGAACTGCATTAATCAGCATTTGCTATTTACACTTATAATTATTATGCATGGGCAGCAATGTTTTTGTGGCTAAATGACGAGGCAGACTAGAGCACTTGTAAAAAGTACAAATTGCACTTTTAAGAGCCTTAATCGTTAAAACAAACGAAAAATATGAGCAATATGAAATACAGCACATGAATAAATGCATAATCTATTAGAAAAAATATTTCCTAACATAAACTGACTACATTGACGATTACTTACAGATTAGCTATCTACTGACCTAATATCAAGGCCTTTCGATCCCAGAACTTGGCCTTGGTTCAATATATCTTTTTACACTTATTTTCTTAAGAATGAGTCTAGTCTAAACTACTGCTGACATCGGAGCCATTAGAGCGTCGTAGATGGTGGTAGTAATAGTGACCACGGTTGGGATGAAAAATCTTGCGTTGGTCGTAAAAGTTGGACTCAGAGGATGGTGGGGGTGCGTGATGTACATAGGGGAGGGGTATCGTGTAGTCGTGACAAGACGAACTGGACGACATGCTACTGGTAACTGGACTGTGGCAAGGCGGCGGGCGGTACATTTTGTGGGTGTAAAATGATTTGATCAGCGGACATGAGGGCTTGCCACTTGCATTGTAGATGCACTGACAATGACAAGACTCCGAGTCAGCAGTCCGAGACTCGGTGTTGACCGAAATATTGAACTGAGTTCTACTTTGGGATTTTCTGTAGCTAGATGAAGGTGTGCTCGTGTGCATAAGAGGCTGGAACACTTCTCTCTGCTGGTTTAATGTTGATGCCAGAGTGGGGCATGAACGCGTGCTGGATCCTTGTCGCTTTTCGGGAGTCGACACTGGAGTTTTCTTGAGAGGACTCCGACATCCGTACAAACGAACGAGACAAAATACCAGCAAAACAGCCACAATCAAAAATGCGAACACCCAAAGAATGGCCCACTGAACGGCGGCTGCTTTTTGTTTGTTCATCAGAGTTCTTTCCACTTGTCTTGGATCTAAGATGTCGATAAAATATAATAATATTAAAAATAGTTATCATGTTTTTGGATACAGTTATTATTAGCGTACAGAGTTAATATTGATAAAATTATTTGGACGAAATACTCACCCGCACCGACAGAGACACGAGCTTCGCTGTAATTAAATCCCATGAGACCCAATACAGCACAATAGTAAACCCCAGCATCGCTATTAGAGACATTGGTCAGGATCAATTCCGTAGAGTAAACGTGTTTTCCAATCTCTTTACCTTCAGAACGACGTAAGACCTAGGAGAACAAGAGGGTTTGATGAGAAAAAGAATGATAATTGATAGAGCGTGGTTGTGCCTATGAATTTGTGTCTGTGTCGATATCGCACAGTTCCACTCTTCACTCAATCAAAATCATCCATCAAAAAAGACAGGTCGACTCCACCGAGTCACATCTGCTTTAGTTTTCCATCCATTAGAAACTTACTTTGTAGTAGACTCCTTCCCGATTAAAAACTCCCGTGTCATTTGTGTTTGCATTTGTATTATCCATTAGACGGTTGTTGTTGTAGCTTGCCGTGGCGTTCTCCACTTTCTTCAGCCAGAAGAACCACGGAAACACACTTTCGGAGCGGGCGACACAAGTGATGTTTCCGCTCCCACCCGCATAAAGCGTTAAATTGTCCGGTTTTAGCTCCAAGATCTCATCTCCTCTGTGCCAGGAACCTATGGAGAAAAAACATCTGAATTCGGATTCCTGCATGGCAACAGTCGACTGTCGATCCCCTTTCTCCTCAGAGATTTGCAATAAAACCAAAGACTCTTCTTCCCTACAACT
Organism: Tomocerus maximus; assembly: GCA_019776445.1. Lineage (NCBI taxonomy): Eukaryota > Metazoa > Arthropoda > Collembola > Entomobryomorpha > Tomoceridae > Tomocerus > Tomocerus maximus. Next base: position 15,427 of record JABASH010002526.1, on the reverse strand, counting down.
AATTGTCTATCAAGAACCGATAGCTCATTCACTGTCCACTTACTATATTGTAGTTCACTAAATTAAATGCACTTAAATCTCTATAATGTCGTAGATTAATTTTTATTATACCAGCAGGCCTCTAATTTTGATACTGATCCTAATGCTTTATACAACTAAGTATATAGTAAAAGATGTGTTTTTCGGAATTTACCCTGGACTTGGACCATGACTTCGACCATATCTTTCCCAAAGATGTTTACAGACTCGCACCGATATCTTCCACTATCATTTTCCATTAAGTTGGTCAGCTTCAATACCAAAACGCTGTCTTTCGATTCCAAGATAACCTTGTCTCCCTATAACCATCCAAACAAATTAAAGCAACGAGATTCATCTGTAATTACAAGTTTATCTGTCATATTTAAATATACTGGACTTGTTGATAATATTCATCCAACTCACTTTAAACCACGTAATATTTGGTTTGGGATTTCCTTTGGCTTCACATTTGAGGAAGAGGCTCGAGCCATTTGTAAGTCGGCTTGTACTATCCCTCTTTGGGAGTTGCTCTCTATTAATTTCTGGTACTGATATTGACTCATTTGAATTGCTTCTTCTATTTGCAGAGGATTTTAACAAGTTGTTTTTAAATGGATCATCGCCTGCACAATCAAAAGCAATATTAATCATACTTAAGTTAGTTTAATAATGTTAACACACTCTGCTTGCCCCATTTATTGGTATTTACAAATTATACATACATAATATACTAGCAATAGTAGTTTACTATGTCATTCACAAATATGTTTATATGCCTTATTTTAATACCAATACTACAACATTCTATTTGGCCTATATAGGATCAACTATTTACTAATTTGGTAAATGCTATACGTAACCTACATATTACTAGACGTAATGACTGAATTTTTAATATTTCCATGTAAAAAATCTATATATGCCTGATCAAATTAACTATGGCAGTCTCAAAGATATTTAAACACGAATATTTATATATGATATAGACACACCATTAATACATCTGTACACACAAATAGGTATTGCCAAATATTATGGTAAATCTAAAGCCCGAGTTCTTGGCACGCACAAATAAAAATGTCTGAAAGCGTGCCTTCATGAAGCTTCAAGACTTTTATCTCAAGTTTTATAAATAAACTCACAAATATAATTTGTTCGTTGTGTGCATATAATTTTCAAGTAACATCAATTACGGAACCTATAATAATTAGGTTATGTCTGTAGATAAGTACATTTTTAAATTTTTGGATAAGTATCATAATTGTGAATTTGTCAATCCATTAACGTCAGGTTGCTAAACAATGAAATTGGGATGCATTCGTTCATCGCAGGAACAGGCATCAATTTGGTTAGTGATAGTGATACATTTGAAAGGAGATAATCTTGTCATGAGCTATGAAATTTGTCAAGAAAATTGAGTGACATGATCATTGATGCGTCAACAAGGCTCTCCACTATTTTTCTGCGAGATGACAATAATTGATGACTTGAACTTACTAATCTATGAAAGTTTCCAACTGTAACAATATGTATTTCGCATCAGCCAGTATATCTGTACCTGTGATAAGACAATATAAACTCGAGTATATGTCACTAGCTGTCTGATATCACACTATGCCCTACTAATTGATGACTGTATACGATTAATAATTTAATAAAATATTGTTGATGAGTCCAGCCTGTTTTGCTCAAAGTTTAGATGTTTACATTAATGGTGTTCCTATATATATATAAAATGTGGTTAGACGTAAATGTCATTGGCATCTACCAACATAGCAGAGTTGCTCTCATGCGATTAGAGTCAACGAGCACTGTGGGGATAAGTAAAAATGTTGACAGATTTGGTGAACTGAAAAAAGGAGCTAGTGCTGATAGTGATAGCCATAATGATGGATAGAATGCAAACAGATAAATAATTCTCATGACATATCACATAGGTAGTGAAGAGTTAATGTAACACACAAACAAATTATCGACACCCATTTGTTCTCTGTTTTGTGTACATGTCCTCATGGAAGTGTCTGTTGGCGTGTATATTATTGTTATCTGCAAAGATACACGTCTGCCTAGGTAAGCAAAGCCAACGTGCAGCTGGAGACACAGCAACATAACGGGAGCAGGTAGTTCATTTCATTTATATCTTATCAGAGATTGAAAACTCTTATCTCCTGCAGACTCTTTAACTGTAGAAAGACACACTCAGCCATTCGACGACAGGGTAGACATCAATATCAACCACTGACACTACGATAAGTCCCAACAGTTGACAAATTACAAACAATCTTGCCAATTTGGCCTCGACACTAAAAATACTCATCACGTAGCAAAATTAAAATGGATAGTAGCACTAATAAAATGCACAGATACTATAATAAAATCACAGAATCTTAAACGACAGCTTGCACATTTTCAAATTCTTATAATCCCCATTCAAATAGAATCAAGTCAATCGATACTGCTTCAATTTACACAGCAAATAATAAGATGCAATTGCATTGTAGCTATGAGACAAAAAATAAAATGGAATTTATGCACAGTAAGCCTACATCAGCCAATTTCGACTTAATGTTTCTATTAGTGCTACACTAGCACTTAAGATGTTGCATCACAGCTCTACTAACATATTAGTCTCATTCTCATTACAATGCGAAAGAAATACAAAAACGAAGACTCAAGTAATATAATACAGAGATGATGAGTATAAAGGGTAAAATGATCTACATATGGGACATTTTTTTGCAATAATTAGCCAACCTATAAAAAGATTTAGCAAATAGCATGACAGTGACATAATCCACAATGTCATTCCATTCATTGCATATAAAATTTAGAGTCTGCATACTAAGCATATAAATATGCCACTTTAGCGTATTGAAACTATTAGAATTTCCTGAAGGTCGCCTTGTTCAACTAAATCATAAAAGATTACTACTATATATATAGTAGCTATCGAAAAATATCACACAGGTTTGTACTTTGTACTGAAATTGTGCAATGATCTTTCGATTCAAAAGTAAAGAATCCTGAATCTAAGAGAGAAATACATTAGGAAGATTTTAGCGTTGGAAATGTTGATATTCTACTTTCTTTATTGCGAAACAGTACGGCGAATGAATAAATAACAGGGAAAATGCACGAACTGTCTCATATTTGTTACCTAATGTCCGACTTCGTAGCGCATTGCATTGTGTTGAGGCTAATTAAGTCAATTAGGTTTAGTTCTAAACGAAAGTGACATTTGACATAGATGAGGTGACACTTTGGTGTTGTAAATGGGATGAAGTCAAGACAGTCAAGAGGCAGGATATAATTGGAGTAAACATAATCAGAGAGTTTCCACATAATTTGGTGTCTTTATCTGCAAGTAGGTGCCAGAGTGGGTTGCATAGTAATTATATCCTCCAACAAATTGTGTCAGCTACAGAGTATATCTATCTGTAATATTATTTGAATGGAACTTATGGTTAGGTTGGGTTGGAACTCGGACACAAGGAAAATGCATTCATCTGGGATGGTGTGGCATCAAATAAACCTCAGAAAGCAAACTGCCATGACACTAACAAAACAGATTTTGTGTGTGTACTTTAGAAAACTAGTCTAGATAGATAGATTCTCAAACGAAAGTCTCTCACAACACAATCAGTCTTTCTTCAAAAGCACTCTGTTTTCCAGTTTTCAGCTGTCTGCACCATTTCGATCACACTCGAGTCGGAGAGAGTTGGTTGGTTATCTCTTTTCCAGTATGCTTTGTTAGAGCTTAATGCAGCACTTCCTGTCTCGCCCGATATTTACGTGAGAGCGAAACTATAATAATATAGCGTGCGACAGGTAAGCAGAAGCTTATTATCTTAAAAAGTTTGGTCAACCGCACTCAACAGAGTCAGCTTTGTGTGATAATCTATCTTTCATCGCCTATTTTTAATTCTACTTATGTCTAACACCTCCATACTTATGTCTACAATCTCTGTATCTGTGTACCTATGTGCATGTATCTACTATTTAAGATAACAATTCACAAGAGCTGTCAGTCTATGTATATTACACTAAATCACAATTCATATCCCATCCTAAATCATGTCTGATTGACCTGATGTTCTTCAATCCATATTCCCTGCATGGTTAAGTAAACCAACTTGAGTTATCTTTTCCCCAACTTTCAAAACCATTAAAAATTGATCAAACCTCCAAAAATGTGCTTATGAATTTCAATCTAAGGCTCGAAAGGAAATAAACGCATATTGTGTATGTATATTTTAGGTATCAACACAAATACTAGCAATCAGATTGGCTATGCAAAAGTTGTTTTACCCGTAACAGCAAGCTTGGTGCTGAATGATTTAGCACCAAACCCATTGACAGCTTTACAGATGTAAGTTCCACTATCTTCGTGAGTTACAGACCGAATTTTGAGGTGACCCTGACTAGTTAGTTCAAACCTCTGCCAAAGCTGAGATGGTCCGAAAATTCTTTCTTGAGATGTTTCGTATGGATTTTCCTGAAAAACCAAAACCATTTTATACATGACCCCATTTTGTCAAAATAGGCAGAATGATTTGTCAGGCTATTAGCGGCGATTTACAAACAACCCATTTTCATTATATAACTATGCTTAACCATGACTAAATATTGAGGATATTTCTATTCAAAATATACATGGCTTATTCTAGGAGCAAATGTAACAAGAAATTATTAACTCGTGGTTAAAAGTACAATAATCAAAGTGACAGTAAATTAATGTCTTACCTTGTACCATTCATACATAGATGGAGGAGTACTTATAATTGGGCAACTAAGTTCCACATTATCTCTAGGTTGAACAATAATGACGCTGCTATTTCCTTCAGTTACTATAGGAGGTCCTGTAATACGACAATTTTTTAAACTTTGCTTTTAGAGCAATTTATGAAACATTTTCATCTGGTATATTAGTACTACACGGATCGAGACTAGCTAAAAATTTAATAAACAAAATAGTATGATCATTTCTGACAGCATAATTCTCTTTAATTAGTCAATTTTAAGGTAAAGTCAAGAGAAATAACCACGAATAGTGTGCAAACAGTAGGTAAGTAATAATATTATATACTCTTGATACTAGTTACTAGTCTAGATACTAGCTTTCATGATATAAAGACGGTTAAATAGAATATTTCGTTAACATGAGTACTAATATGAGCCAGTTTTTAATTTTGTGAGGCTAGAGAAAGTTTCTTAGACTTTGAACGAGACGCTATAGTACATGCAGACATACATCCATCTACAGTACAATTAATGACAAGCCATAGAACTTAAATATTTATTTCCCTAAATGTGGCAGTAAAATGCACAATGAATATTTAAAATAATGTACCCTTATTGGTGTTGGTGTTGGTAATCTTGTAGACAATCGCACCACCGTCTCTGCACAAAACAGTTGTACTCATAAGTACAAAAATAATGTACACCGTCGATTGCACAGCGTGAAAATTCATCTTTTAACAGGCACCTAAAAACAAAATATTAATGATTTTCAAAATCACGTATAACATTGTTACCAACAATGGAATATGTTTATAGATAAACAGAAAAAAATTGCCAAGTTAATAAGCAAATGAGAATAATAAGGTACCTAAACTATATCAAGCCATTGAATTCCTCAAGAATGTAAAAAAGAGCCAATGAAATAAAAAAAATAATGTACCTACCTAATCGAATTTTAATTATTAAATATATAGCAATAACCTCGAGGATACCGACATTTTTCAGATATTAGGATTTATTGTAAATTTTAATAATAAGTGTGACACATCATTTGTAAACAAATTAGGAAATAAGGGCCAAAATATACAAGACGAATTAATCATTGTTAATATTATTTCATCTAACTAAATTGTACACATACCTACTTAAAGTATTGATAAACACATGAGAATGAATGCATGTTTTACTGTCAATCAGTCTACTACTTTTGTGGATGTGGTAATAAATACATAATAATGTTATGTAATTATGTGAAAGTGTACCTAACAAGAACTAATATCTACAATGGCCAATGGTAGCAGCTAAACAATTATTTTAATGTCATTGAGATAAGCATATTCCCGTTCATGTACTAACGGACAGTGAAGCTGATTATGAAAGGGATTGTAATACTGAACATTAATATTTACACTTCAGTTAATCGCTGATCCAGTTTATTTTACAACTTACTTGTACTACAAGCAAAATATTGTTGGCCAGAAAAGCTACATCATAAAAGTGCCGATTTAGTTTAGTCAGAGTCAATAATAATATCATTTTATTTGTCACTAGCCGGTCACAAGACCCAGGTCTTGTAGTAAATGGACCTAGTGAGTTTGTGACGCAATATTTTCTTAATTTGTAGTTGGTACTTGTTATTTTATTTGCTTTATGGTCACCCTACATTTGCCAATATGAATCAACATTGATGCCAAGTCAGGCGACGCTACTTTCAGGCTGGCTCATTTGCCATATAATGGCGCTTTTGTATATTTTAAAATTTTCAACACTTGTAGTGTATTAAGCCCATGATACATTTTATTACTTCAGAATATTAATGACGCTGCAAGACGCTACGGTACACGGCATTAGGTGTAAATAAATGTATCATTGAATTTGGCAACAGCGTTCCTTGCGCAATATTGTCCAAAACTTTAACTTAGACTCCAGATTTTAAGCTTGCTCTTGAAAATGCAACTTTAAAATCTGTGTATTTACTTATGTTCTATGTATCTATATATGCATGTTTGGATAGGATACCCAAAATGCGCAGGCGCATATTTGCAATGCAATTGTATATTACGAAGTTAGCTAAATGCTTGCTGGGCTGGATGCCTATAGCTATTTTAGTCGAGTAACAATGCTGGAAGACTACTATTCTATATCTCTGTATAATAAACGTGTTTTTTGTACGCAAACATCTTTTTTCTAGCATGGAATAACTCCCTAAATTGCACAAGGCGCAAGCGCGTATTCAATGTATAACACAATGAATGAACTCCACACTGGGTTAACATCTTTCGAAAGTAAAACAAATATTAGTGCCTAAGCCTTCCGAAATTCAATGTCAGTGCTGGAGGCCCTATCTTACATAAAATGCTTAATTCGCGATATTCAATATAGTATTTTTAGCAGTTAATCAATGATTAAACTTTATTCTACTCCATACTATTGATTTCTCGGATTTGGATGTTGTCACCCCCAAATGCGCAAGTCCATTTCGCCTCTATTATTATGTAGCGGGAAATTATAAATAATTACTATGCTTTTTGTGTCGATAATAAAACAAATACGACTTAATCCGTAATGGTATATTAAAACATTTTCTGCTGCACTAGTTATTTACATGCACCATATATTAAATTACATGGACATAGGAATTCACACAGCTTCTCCTTGTCTATCAACATCTGGCAACGTTACTGTCCAAATAATAACCTGACACAATATTTTTGGAATGCTGAATATAGTTTTGAAAAAGGGTGCAGAATATCAGGAAAATATTCTTGATATCATTCTAAAATAACAGTGTAAAATTTCACTATAAAAATTGTAGAAATGTCTTAAATGTGTTCATTAATGCATATAAACATAAGATCAGATTATTTCAAAAAATAGATATCCAGAGTCAGTAACTGTATGCCTTATAAACGATATGAAGCGAAATAAAGCAACATTTTTGTTTAATATTAAAATAAATCCTGGCCTATCTTTCATCTTGTATCGTTTAGAGATAATATCATAATGTAGGACGTATACATTTATGTGAATGAGACAACACAAACTGGAACACTGGACATTATATGCCTATGTAATCTAATGCAGTATGTTTGCACTGCACTAGCTGGATTTTGGCTGAAATTGATACCTTTCTGTATGTGTACGGTAGTCCCTCTATGCGTACATTTACATAAAATGCTAAGGTAGTAAATAAATCCTAGGTACCTACCTACATGTGCAGTAGCAATCACAGAGAGGACAATATCCTTATTATACTCAATTTTATTATCTGAGTATTATGGTACACATTCACAATAACACTTATCGAATGCTATACTAGGTATATAACAGATATATTTTTAAGCTTCACACTTCAAGCTCACAATTAAAAATTGGACTGAATCAGGATTCAGGATATGTATTATTATTTCATCATTATCACTATCCCTCTCGTGCTACATACAATAGAGGTGCAATCGCCTCGGTATTTGCATCGAAAATTCATTACACATTCTTTATTTCAGATAAGTTGACTATTATTATTGTCTGGAAAATGTACTGATAGAATGTTCCACAAAAGTATGTATAAATAGTATACTATGATATAACGCGGAACAAATTTCCTATGTGCAATTCACGCAATTCGACATTGAATAAATTACAAATTTGTCTAATCTATGGTATAGTAGCAAAATATATCATAAATTAATGTACTTACACGACAAGTTTTGTAAATACTACATGTAATGAATAATCGAATCACACGCACTTGACATGAACAGTCAAAATGACAGATATTGATAGGCAAGATACTGACAATTGAACTAACTTCGATCGAAATGATATCAGATCAACTATTTAACTTCCCAATATAATATACTGTTAAGTGCTGATGAGTCTAATATCAATGAAATATGATAATGAATGGTAATACTCCATATAGGTAGTAAGTTCTGACACATGTTAGATATGGCTAATGCACAGAAAGATACCCCAATTTTTAAAATTGAAATTTCATAATATTTATTTGTCTATAAATTCCTACCTGACCACAAGTACTTTGTGTCCGAAAATTTATTTGAAATTTGCAGGTAGTTGTAGAAATGAAGTGCATATGAAAGTAAATAATATTATGTCTATATTTTGTCCAATCTAATTAAAAAATTCATTGCATTAGTTTCGTTTGCATTATATCGTTCAAAAGTTATTTATTATGCATTGTTACATTTCAATGACATAATAGCGTTGTTGGTAAATATAGACATTAAATTAAAAGTACATTAGTTCCCTCTGGGTCATTCAAGTTGGGTTTTAAACATTTCATTCAAAAAAATAATGTATTCAAAAAAAATATGTGGGGCATGGGTTCCATAACTTTATGACTATGCATTGACATATAATTGGTGACAATTTGGTCATAAGTTGCAATGACAAATGAAGTAATAACATAAACAATAAAGTGCACCTCCTCGAAGTCACAGTGTGCACACTCATCAGCAATAAATTTTATTGCTGGTAAAATGGAAGCAAATAGTGTAAGACCAAGAAAAAGCTATACTCTTATAGATACGAAATACTAATGCTTTGGTGAGCTAATAATAATTTTACTATTGCTGACTGAGATTAGCAGTCTGAGATTAACTTAGCATGGAAGATTTGCAAACCTGAATAGCATTTTTGTTAGGTTTATTACATATCCAATTATTGGTGTCATAAGTCAAAAGTGTTAGTACAGTAGGTTTATTGTTATTTCATGGGCTAAGTTGGTTTAATTCATGGCAAAATAGAAGACTAGTAAGGTCTTAGAGTCTTAAGCAGAGCATTGAAACAAAAAGGCAACTTGGAATGAAATAAAGAGCAATTTATTTGAGTTGCAAGCAATAATCGGTCATAAAAATAAACAGAAGCACGTGTGTGGGTAGGTACATGTGTAATATTTAATTTTAATTAGTTAGAGTAGTAATTACTTACCATTGTTTGACGCAGGAAAAATTCCTTTATAGCTTGGATTTGGAGAGAAGGCCTTTGTTTGGCACATTAATTTTCTCAACTTCATATACACTGTCCTTGCTTTCCACGAATTCTCGCCAAGTCACAACACAATGAGTAATGAAAACATTATTTTATAGTAGCTATGCAGCCTGAGATGAAGGGATTATACGAAAAAGTGAGTAATTTTGTCATTTTCATGAAACTTGACAAGGGAAATTAATTGGGGATTCTCTGGAGAGGCGAAAGAAAAATATTTACTAGTCAGCGTGAGTAAACTTAAAATTAACACTCGGATAATGTTCATAACTTGTGTTTCTCTTATTTTTGTCTAGTCATTATATATTCTGAAATCACAACTTTCATTTTCGTTAGTTAGGGTTAGTTAAGTACAATAGATAAACACAAACAGTAAATATTCAATCAATTATTGAATGGTGCACCAGAAAGGAAGAGAGCATAATGTTACTCTGCTGGTGCGGATAGTTTATCTGAAGATATTTATTTTGCTATAGTTATTTATAGGTTGATACAGTTTCATGCAAGCACTACCTACTTGCTTTCACGGATGTTATGTAACATTTTAGGGTTATTTCTCTGTTTGTGTTTAATGTGTCAATGATTAATTTGCATGTGCAGACAATGTCAGTATAATATTTTGGTATGATAATCCTAGAATTCCTTTTCTAGTTTAATTGTTCACAGAAAACTTTTATTTGGGAGATTTAGTGGAGCACTGAGGAAGTGACTACCGTGAGCAATAGGCGATATTATTAAAGTGGAAGTGACGATAAATTTGTCCAGGTTTTTAAAGCATGGATTATATCAGGGGAGATTGGGGACCAGCCAATTTCCCAAGTGTAAATATAATCTGAGTGAGTGATTGAACGAGCAGCACTGAGCATTACTCGCTATGTACATTACTGATACGCTCTACTATATGGGTTTGCTAGAACTGATCTCACTAAGTTGGTTTAGCTAAGCAGACGCATATATGGGGAGCCTTTATGCCTAATATTGGTGTAAATAATAATGAAGGTAAATACGAGGTACCGAGCTACAATATTTTGAGTCAAACCTTCAGAAACACTGACTTATTAGAGGCAGACACAGAACAAGACTAGACATTAGACAGCGTAGAACCCGGCTCTCCGTTTCTTTGCTCCCTGAGTGTGTCTAAAATAAAAACAGTGAACTATCCATGCATTGTGAATGTACCCTACATAATTGCATGTACACTACACAAATTAGGTATACTATCCATGAGGTACGCATAAAACTAATCTAACGAGACTAAAGTTACAAATAAACTAAGAGACAATTTTTATGAGGGCAGATGTAACTTTTCAGAACACTGAGCATATAACTTCTATCCATGACTATGTAGATGCTACATTCCTACCCTAGAAACTCGCAAAAATCCAAATGCTCTTAAGGTCAAAGGTGAGAGTGATTAGCTGACGCAATTGTCGAAGCCTTAAACTGTCTATCTCAACCTTACACCAATTTAATTCAGGAATTCGGTGTCCAATTACTCCTATTACTACTTATCGATAAACATTGTATTCATTGGAAACACTTTGTTCCTGCTCTTAACATTCCAATTTATGTAATATGAGATTTGAAAAAGTAACAAAATAGTCATAAATCGGCGATGGAAACGTGGGATGACATCAAAGAGTGTCATTATTACAGCAACCAAATTATTGTCACATTACTCATAATTGGGTAATCACTTGATAAGAAACTTCCTTAGATACTTACCCGTATTTGGCTGCATTCTTGACAAATATTATTTCTCAAACAAACGGCGCTTGCTCATATTTATGTGCATAAGTTGCTTGCGTAAGATATTAGTACTCAACCATGTTATCCAAACAATATTACTAATTACAAACAAGAATTTGAAATATCATATCACCGACCTATAAATTCTTGTTTACATGAAAAGCATTACTTGCCCCATCACAAAACTCATGGCTGCTCTTCACATTGTATCTTCTTTTCATGTCCCATGGTATGTATGGGGATTTTAAAGTCGTCTTCGCATCGTCAAGAAGTCTATTTCAAGATCAAAAGACCAGAACCATGTTATAATATTTTACATGTACAACACAATGTACTCTGTATCATGGCTGTTGATAAGATTAAATCTTTGCAAAATAACTTTCCTATTTAATGTACTACATAATTAGGTGCTGCGAATAAACATTAAAACTGTTTTTCTGTCTGCACATTTTACTACACATTAACACTTTTTAAATTTATTGTTTCCTGAGCATTCGCATAACTACTACTACATATTTAATCTAGCAGTGTCGCAATTAATTCGTAGTAATATTAAATGTCCTTCATGATTATGATGGCTTCAGCAGAAGGAAATTGATAGCATAAATTTGAAACGTAAGAATAAATCTTTACATATAAGTGATCTAAGTATACAATTATTATGTACAATTTATTCAGAGACAATTGTTTTGAAGGTTTTTGTCTACCGATTTATCCGTTTATGCATCCGAGATTGATCCAGTATGCACCAGATACCATAAATGAGCCTTGTAAATACCTTGTGATGATCTATTCCATTTGTGCATACTTATACAATGCTGCATTTCATTTTATGCTCAATTTGTACAATTTAATAGGTTTAAAGTTTGCATCAAGCTGAGAATCTGACTAAGTTTATAAACAGTCCAATGTTCATTTGTCCCGACTTTAAATCCAGCAACAAATAAAGACCAATGATGCATAACTTTATAAAAATTCATGTAACCGTGTAACCACATTTCTTTTAATTTACAATAAATATTACTTCTATAAAAGCATTAAAAATTCAAAAAATGATTTCCATTTCATAAATTTCCTTTAAAAAGTTCATTTTGTTAAATTATAAGCTATACATTCTATTTTATAACGAATTATTTATATACCGGTATTTAATTTATTATACATATTATACTACTGCTACTGCTGTTAACTTAATAATGCATACTTCGATGCTAGCTAAATAAAGTATATTAAATCATGTTGGCAAATCTAAAATAATTTCAGAAGGGTCAATTAATCAGTTTCTTCCTTCAGGCAACTTGATCTTCACCCACAGTAATGCAAAGACATTTTTTGGTGGATAATTTACCCAGATTTTATTCATATAATACAAATAGCACTTTTTAAAAATCATTGTGCATATTTATAGCGAATTAAATATTCCTTTGCATGGAAACTAGTTGGGAGTGATAATTGTGTTCATCCTAGTATCCTTAAATTACAGAATTCAAAAGCAAATAATATTGTCACAGAAAGACATTTAGGATAGGTGTACCTGCTGAGGGATACAGAATTCAGCCTTGGTATTTAAGTATTTACTGCATGCTTATACCGTTGTCTGCCTTAAAAATTGAAACTACCAGTGGAAGTCAACAAGAGACAAATGGGACGAAGAATTTAGAAGTTGAAGTGTCAAAATAAGTATCTTAGTAGTAAGTGGAGCAAGGAATCTTTTGAATGGCAGATGACAACTAAATAGCAAACGTAGCCAAGAAATGTTGATTTTACTCAATGTGTAGATTTGAAGTGTTTTGACAGAGATTATTAGCTGTCTTTGTCCTTTAATATTTTCGTGTACGTGAATAACTACCCAAGCAAGTCTTAAGGACCTTTAGGTAAGTAGCCTTTGTGATTAGGAATGTTTATAGAAAGTAAGGAGCATTACTAGAATAATATGTAACCGTTCTTGGGAAAGGGAAAGACAAGAATTAAACCTTTGGCTCTGCCAGAAAGCTATTTCCCATTACAAAATTGACAAACGATCTGGAAACACCTGGTCATGTTCATGTCAACCTGAGATTGAAATCAGTAAGTGATTTGTCTATTCTACGAGGACCAAATGTCAGCCACTGGATGTCAAGTATATAAGTGATTATTCCCAATGTCATTAAGTTCCCACAAATGGATAATTATGATAAATACACGACAATGTATCTGTTAAATGCATTCTGATTTTAAAATTCTAAAGTTAAGCGGAAATGTCGATTTGATAATTTGTTATTTTTAAAGGCTGTATATTTTTGACAAGTGCGACTTGTTTTAATATTTTAATGTAATAAATAGGAAATACTGAGCTATACATCATACTCTATCATCATTGACAGATGCTGATAATAATGTGCAGCGATTTCATTATCTCTCTAATACTTTTTATATCATACAAACAAGTACTAGTTTAGCAAGAATGATTTACATACCAGAACAAATGAAAGAGTACAATTAATTCTCGAATTGCAGTCAGACTACAATCTGCATTAGCTTAGCAGTATACTCAGTAGTATTTAAGTCAGGACCTACTAATTTCATGATATTTGATTAATCCTCGGTGACACCAACTTAATGTTGCTCCCTTCTAATGACTAGTCATTAATGTCCTTTGTAAGGACTTAGTCAGTCAGAATTATGTCTAAAAGTAGACACTACATACAACCACATTACTAAGTAGACACCAGAATTACTCATTACGTACGTGTGTCTGTCTCCATCTTCCCTGATTTTCTGGCTCCTCTACAGTAGTCTCTACATATTAGAGTCAAAGTTCCGTAGTCTCGTTTGACTTTAATTCTAACTTTTAATTCAGTGCTTGTGTCACGTTATATTGAGTTATGCACAAATGACAAATAGACATTAGCACTAAATACTGAATAGGTGTGATAAACTGATAAAAGGGTGCAGGAAACGACGTAGCTAATCTGTCTGTCAAAATGGAATGTAACGTGGTGTCATAAGACCACCACTTATTTCCCCTGTCTCCTAGGAAAAACATTACTACGAGAGCTTGGACAAATGCTCAAATACTTACCCTTCGTTAAGAACCTAAAGACCCAAAATAAGGCATCAATGAGACAGAGAAATAGATGTAAATGTATTTCGATTCAACGAATCACATAAGGCATGCTCTAACAAAACAATGAGCATACACGAGCACAAGTATAAACTGTAGTAGGTAGTTAGGTATGGTTATACATCAATATGCGATTGAAAAGAAACATTTACCAATATTTACACTCTTCTGACATACAGTTTGTAGACTCAAAACATCCCCTATGAAATATTAAAGTCTGAGGCACATAATACTATAACTTATATTTTAAGTAAGTGCACATAACAATACCCACCAACTTGTATTAATTGAATAGTACCGACTTTAGGGTACATTTTAAATGCACTCGCTCCATTCTTGTAGAATTACTACGTATGAAAATAGTTTTGGTGACAAAGCAATATATTATGTTCCTATGTTGGATGTTTGTACCATATACTATACAGATAGTATATAAATGCGCCTATTTTATGCAATACTGGCAATACTATAATACTGTTATAATGCGTATGCATTGAAATAATGCTATAATATTACGAAATTAACTAAAAAAAACTCCAGTCTGGGTTAGCATCTTTCGAAATTACACCAAATATTAGTGATATAATATTAAGATTCAAGATAGTTATACTTCGCAATTTTAAGTACAGATCTATAAGTGTATAGAGTACCACTATCTATGCACAAGTACGTTGTTGATCTTACCTCTTACTAGTATCTTAAATTGCAAATTAAAATCCTTTGAGTTCTAGAATAGGATTTGTGATTAGGGAGTTTATAATTATTTATGACAATATTATATAGGGAGCTTCCGAATTAAACGAAAAA
>JABASH010002525.1:0-19750 GCA_019776445.1 Tomocerus maximus | reverse complement strand
TTTATAGTACAAGGAACTTTCGATCTATCTAAAAATCAATTGATATTTAATTTTGATAATATATCTCAGTTATTAAATAAGCAGACTCATTCTTTATTATTATCTCAACAATCAAATAATCAAGAAATTTTTTTACAAAAACCTACTTTTATTCAAAAACACAGTCTTCGATTTGGTTCATCTGCTTTAGGGTTAGCAGGAGGTGTTGGACTGCTTGTATCCTGTATTTGGTCAGTATTACTTCCTGCTATTGGATCTATAGGAGTTATAAGTATTGCTTGTTTAGTAAATAGAAAAATTACTCCGTTGCATACAAAAGAACTGCCTTTAGAAGTGGCTAAATCTCAGAGTCTTTTTGCGCAGCAGATAGTAAGCGGAGTAGGTAATACAGGTGATTTATCATCATCAACTACACAAACTAAATTCGAAAATCCAGATTTACTTTCGACTAATGAGGATAAACCAAATATTCCACCACCTCCTCCTCCGCCATCAATACAAAAAGGTAATCAAAGAGCAAGTCTTATATCAGCTGATTTGCAAGCAGAAATTCATAAAGGAAAAGAATTAAAAGTAGTGCTGCCTCCTACTGGAAGCTCGATGCTCCCTAATGATGAGTTACTATTAAATATTCGTAAAGGAAAAGAACTAAAGTCCGTGCCTAACTTTGAAAAGATGAAGGAGGTTATCGAGAGCTCTTCTTCAAGTTCATTACTTAAAGTATTACAATATATTTATGAAAGAGCTTTAAATGTTAGTAAAACTGAAAAAAATCAAGTTTATGAAAGGTATCTTGAAGGTAAATTAGAAAATTTCAAAGATAAATTCCCTTTGAAAGATATAAGTGCAAAAGAGAGTTTAGAGTTAGAAAATGTTTCTAAATACATAGAAACCTCAGCATCTCTTACAGAAAGCATGAAATGGATACAAAATTTACTCCGTGTTTTATCTAATCACAAAGATCTTACCGAAGAGAATAAAGAATATTTTTTTAGCGAGTATACGGGTTCTACACAAATTAGCCTAACAGGAGGTTCTAGATCTAGCCTTCTACTTGATATTCATACGAAAAAAAAGCTAAAACATACACTTAATCTTGAAAAGATAAATGAGATTGTGCAGAGATTTTCTCCAAATGGATTATTAAAAACTCTTCAATCTGCTTATGAAGGAGCTTTAAATATTAGTATAAATGAAAAAAAACAATATTGGAAAAATTATTTTGAGAATAAGGTCAAAACACTAGATAAGCTTCCTTTAGAAGAAGATAAAAATCTAACTGTTGAGAATGCAGGCATAGAAGATGTTTGTAAAAAAGCAAAAGATTTAAACTCTCTCTGGAGAAGTATGAAGTTGATACAAAATTTACTTTGTGTTTTATCTAATCATAAAGATCTTAATGATAAAGATAGAAAATATTATTCCGAGAAATTAGAACATGTAAATGAGCACATTAACAAATTAGGATCAGGAGGAAACCCAATGGCAGAAGGGCTCTTAGAAAGAGCTGATGCGATGGCATTTTCAGACAATAATGATTCAGATAATGATGTCAATGACAGTGACTGGGATTAAATTTTATTTTCTTTGTAAATAATCAGACCAGTTATAACCCGTTTCAAATAAACGTTCTCCATCGCAACAATCGATAAGTTGAAAATACCCGCTTTTTGTTCTTATAAGCTCAGATAGATGCGCTCCTGATCCAAGCAGGATGCCTATGTCATGTGCTAAAGAGCGGATATAGGTACCCTTGGAACAATCTACTTTTAGCTGTATGTAAGGATAGGTGTAGGAAATCAGTTCTATTTTAATGGTGACTGTAACAGGAGCTCGTGGGATGATGATGCCTTTGCGCGCTAAATCGTAAAGTTTTTTGCCTTGTACTTTTTTTGCAGAGAACATAGGAGGGATTTGATCAATTGTTCCTTGGAACTCTACAAGAGCTTTTTCTAGTTGTGATTCAGTAGGGATAAGAGGGGATTGGGCTGTAATTTGGCCATCTAAGTCATAGGTATCTGTAGTGATACCAAGATGCAGAGTGGCTAGATATTGTTTATCTTGGTTTAAAAAAGAAGAGCTTAATTTGGTATAGGGCTTACCGATGAGAAGAATCATTACACCACTGGCAAAAGGATCTAATGTGCCTGCATGACCAATGGTTTTAATGTGGGTTAATTTACGCAGGCTAGATACCAAGTTAAAAGAGGTTCTGCCGGTGGGTTTATTAACTGGCAAAATGCCTTCAAAATTAGGCATTAATTTTTACGGGATTTTTGTTCTTCTTTGATCTTTCCCAACACGGCATCAATACGCGCGTGTTTATCCACAGAGGTATCTAGCTTAAAGGTGAGGTTAGGGAAGTAGCGCATAACCACTTTTTTAGAAGAATGAACTGCAATAAAGCCTGCAGCAGATTGCAAGGCTTCAATGGTCTCTTCTTTTACTTTTTGATCTCCAATTACACTGATGTGTACTTTAGCATGATGAAGATCACTAGTGATTTCTACTTGGGTTACAGAAACAAATTGATTTACATGCGGGTTATCCACATCTTCACGGATTACTTCTGAAATAACCTCTTTTAGCAAAGAGTTTAGTCTTGCAACTCGATTTTTTGCCATATTATAGCTCTTGACTTAAGTAAGTTATTTCATAAGCTTGGAATATATCACCTACTTTAATGTCATTGTTATTTGGCAATACAATCCCGCATTCGTATCCTTTAGAAACCTCACGCACATCTTCTTTTACTCTTTTAAGAGATTGCATAGCTCCTTTCCAAATGACCTGTCCATCTCGGAGTAAACGCATCTGAGAAGAGCGCTTAATAGTTCCGTCTGTTACCATGCAACCAGCAATGATACCTAAATGAGAGGACTTGAATATTGCTTTTACCTCTGCTGAGCCTACATCGTTCTCTTGAGGAATTTTGTCTAACATGCTCTGCATTAAAGCTCTGGTTTCATCAACTGCATGATAGATAATATCATAAAGCTTAACCGTTACTTTTAAGGTTTTGATTAAATTCTCTGCATGACTCTCAACTTGGCTATGAAAACCAATAATCATCGCTTTTGTGTTTTGCGCTAATTGCACGTCTGATTCAGAAACCTCTCCAACAGCTGCAGAGATAATATTTAGTTCAATTTTTTTAGACTGAATTTTTAGCAAAGAGTTTTTTAATGCTTCGACAGAGCCTTGTACATCAGCGCGTAAAATGAGATTAAGAACTTTCTTTTGCACTGAATTATCTAAAAAGTTCTCTAAGGCAACTCGTTTAGGTTGTTGCATCATATTATGATGGCGTTGACCTTCAGAACGCTTTTGAGCAATTTCAATGGCTTCTTTTTCATTCTTAACAACAATAAATTCACTACCGGCTTCTGGTAGCCCAGAAAGACCTGTAATTTTTACAGGGGAAGAGGGGCCTGCTGTTGTAATTTCTTGTTTAAGTTCATTATGCATGGTTTTAACCCTTGCATAATGTTGAGCAAACACAATAGCATCACCTAAGCTTAAGGTGCCATTCTGTACAAGCACAGTAGCAACTGGACCTAATCCTTTATGCATTTCTGATTCAATCACAGTTCCTCGAGCTCTAGACTTAGGATTGGCTTTTAGCTCAAGAATTTCTGCTTGAAGAGCTAACATTTCAAGCATTTCTTTAATGCCTTGCTTTGTCACAGCTGAACAATTTACAGTAATGACCTGCCCGCCCCAAGCTTCTGGTAGTAAATCTTTATCTGCTAGTTGACGATAAACATTATCTACATCAAAATTTGGCTTATCACATTTATTGATGGCTACTAAAATAGGAACACCGGCTGCCTTGGCTTGATCAATGGCTTCTAACGTTTGAGCTTTTATCCCTTCATCGCCTGCAATGACAAGAACGACAATATCTGTTACATCTGCTCCTCTAGCACGCATAGAAGAAAAAGCTTCATGACCCGGTGTGTCTAAGATGGTAATGTCACCTGATTCCGTATGGCACTTAAATGCCCCGATATGTTGGGTAATATCACCGGCTTCTGAGGATGCAATATTTGATTTGCGAATAGCATCGATTAAACTGGTTTTACCATGATCTACATGTCCCATAAAGGCAATTACAGGAGGACGAATAATCAATTCGTCTGTTTGGCTAGCTTGAATTTCTTGTTTAATCGTCTTATCAGTAATGCGAAGTCGATCTTCTTCTGTTGTATCAATGGTAATTTCACAATCAAAATCATGCCCTAATAATTGAATGGTGGTTTCATCATCTAAATAGTCGTTTAAAGTGAGCATAACCCCTTTCATAAACAATTTAGCAACGAGTTGAGATGCTTTAAGTTTCATTTCAGAAGCAAGGTCTTTTATAGTAATAGGCAAATGAATCTTTAATTCTTTAGGTCTAATAACAACTTCTTCTTTCTTATGAGAGCGCATTTTATGATGAGGCCGTCTTCTTCTCCAACCTTGATCATCTAAATCATCACGTAGTCCTTTCCTATCACGGGCATCAAATGTTTTTTGCGTTGCTTTTTTTACAGGTCGTACTTCATGAGCTGCTTTAGAGCGCTGATTTTTATCTTCCGATTCACGTGGTGTTGGTTTGAAAGAGTCTTTTTTAGGTAGATCAGAAACCTTCGGAATGGGTACATCTTTAGATAAAGGAGGTCTTTTTATAGCACTCGGATATCCGGTTCGAGCAGGATAGGAGGGTCTAGAAGAAGAGGAAATATTAGGTCTTGCATCTTGCTTAAGAGAAGGACGTTGGGGAGGAAAATTTGTTCTAAACGGCTGCGGTTTATGACGGTATTCTGACTTAGCTGCTGAATGAGCAGGTTCTGTTTTTACAACAGGAGGCTTTTGCTGAATAGGCGCTTCTTTTGGGAGCTGCTCAGCAGGAATAGATGCTAAAGAAGGGGAAGAGGGTGCTTCTACGGTGGGAATGGAAGGTTCAACCGATGGGGGTTCTTTTTTCTCTTCTTTTTTTCGTGCCACAGGTTTTTTCTCTCGAGTGAGCTTAAGAGCTTCTGCAAGTTGTGCGTTTTTTATATTTATTTTTAAATTCTTGGCCAACTCTTAACCTCTTTTTTTGCGAATTTTTTCTAAAATTTTGTCAGCCATTTCTAAACTGATTTCCGGTATAATCGCTAATTGCTCTGGTGTTGCATTTAATACTTTTCGAGGAGTATCATATCCAGCACTAATTAAGCTTTCGATAATCATTCTGCTACTAACTTCTTCAATAGTAAGCGGCTCATCTAAAGTTGGATCATCGGCAGAAGCCATTTGCGCACGTTCAAGGTTCATAGTAGCTTTATAATGGCTCATTTTTTGTATTTGCAGATCAGAGCCGCATAGCTCTCCGTTTAAACGGGCATTTCTTCCACCTTTACCAAGGGCTGCAGGGTAATCTTCATCATTAATCACGATAGTAATAATATTTCTTTGCTCATCAATGATCATTTTCTTAATTTCTATAGGTGCTAATGAAGAGCTAAGTAAAGTGGTAGTGTTACTGCTAAAAGGGATGATGTCAATTTTTTCATTATTTAATTCGCGTATAATGTTTTTGACGCGATTCCCACGTACTCCAACACAAGCTCCTACAGGGTCTACCTTTGGGTCTTGAGAACTCACTGCAATCTTTGTGCGATAGCCAGCTGCGCGCACTATTTTTTCTATAGCAACTGTATCATCTGCAATTTCAGGAACTTCTTGTGAAAATAATTGCGCAACAAATTCAGGATGGCTACGAGATAAAACCACTTCTGCTCCACCATTTTCTGTGTCTCTTACTTCAAATAACAAAGCTTGCACTCGATCGCCTAATTTATAAACTTCTGTTTTTGGATAAAATCGACTAGGTAAAATAGCTTCAACTTTTCCTAAATCAATAATTAAGGTTGCTTCTCTAATGACTTTTTTTACTGTACCTGAAACAATTTCATTGATCCGATGGCGATATTCTTCATAAATCACATCTCTTTCTGCATGACGTAGTTTTTGAGAAATAATTTGACCTGCCGTATGTGCGGCAATTCTACCAAAGTCTTGTGGAATAACAGAAATGTCAACAAACTGCCCTAGCTCACAATCAGGGTGAAGCACGCGTGCTTCTGCAAGAGAGATCTCTTCTTCTGGAATAGTAACGAGCTCTACTACTTCTTTTTGGGCCGTTACATTAATATCTCCTGTCTTAGGGTTAACCTGTACAGAGACATTAATTAAACCACCGTGAATGCTTTTACGAGCAGCCACATATAGCGATTCTTCGATCGCAGAAATTACTACATCTCGTTTAATTCCTTTTTCTCTCTCAAGATATTCGAAGATTGCGACTAGATCTTTGTTCATCTTGCCTCTTTTTCTCTTAGTGTTTACTACGACTTAAATAGTTAGTCAGAGTTAGTGTTTTTGTTGTTTAAGATAAAATATATCATCTCAGCACAAATTAAAATTTTTTAATTTGCGCTGAGCAGTATTTTTACTCTTCTGGGGAGTTATTAGTTTCTTTTGAAGAGGTTTTCTTACGTTTTTTATCGTGCTCTTTATCTTCATCAATTGCATTCTCAAGAGCTTCTTCTAAAGAGGTTTTCTTGCGTTTTTTATCATGAGAAGGGGCTTTAGATCCTCCTACGACAATATCGTCTCTATTAAATTTATTTTTATCAATCAAGTACTCTTTAATAGACAAACCAATTTTTTTATGCTCAGGATCAAGTTTAATTACTTTAGCTGTAATTTCTTCCCCTTTATTAACCACTTCTTCTACTTTGCCAAAAGGTTGATCGGAGAGTTCTGTTACATGCACGAGAGCCTCAATTCCGTTAGGGAGCTCTATGAAAGCACCAAAGGCTGTAATTTTTATAACAGTTCCTTGAATTAAAGATCCAATAGGCATTGTTTTTTCAATACTCTCCCAAGGGTTATTGCTTAGCTGTTTTAAACCAAGAGTGATTTTTTTACTCTCTTTGTCTACGGATAAAATCACAGCATCTACTCGATCTCCCTTTTTAAGCACTTCTGAAGGATGTGAAACTTTTTTAATCCAGCTCAAATCAGAAATGTGAATTAACCCATCTACACCTGGCTCTAACTCTACGAAAGCGCCATAATTGGTCAAATTGCGAATTTCTGCATTCACACAGCAATCACAAGGGTATTTTTTTTCTACATCGTCCCATGGGTTTTTCTCTGTTTGCTTAAGCCCAAGAGAAATTTTCCCTTCTTCTTTTTGAACAGAGAGAACAATAGCTTCTACTTCGTCTCCTTTATTTACCACTTCGCTAGGATCTGTTATATTTTTTACCCAAGACATCTCTGATACGTGAATAAGTCCTTCAATGCCCGGTTCAATTTCGATAAAAGCTCCATAGGGAACAAGGTTAACGATTTTACCTCTTACACGTGTGCCTGCAGGGTACTTCTTTTCAATTTCTTCCCAAGGATTGGTTTCTTTTTGTTTCATTCCTAAAGCAACACGGCCCTTTTCTTTATCGACATGCAGAATGATTACTTCTAGTTCTTGTCCTAAAGAGACCATCTCGGAGGGGTGTTTAATTCTCTTCCAAGTCATGTCTGTGATATGCAGTAAACCATCGATTCCATCGAGATCTAAAAAGACTCCAAAGTCGGTGATGTTTTTCACGCAGCCTTTGCAGATTTCCCTTTCGTGAATATTTTCTAAAAGCTCTGCTTTACGTGAGATCCGCTCTTCTTCCAAAATTTCTCGGCGGGATACAACGATATTTTTACGCTCGGTATTGATCTTTAAGATTTTAAAGTCGTAACTTTGTCCAATAAACTCATCGAGATTTTTGATGCGTTTATTATCAATTTGAGAACCGGGCAAAAAGGCTTCCATGCCAATATCCACCATGAGGCCGCCTTTTACCTTGCGAATGACTTTTCCTTTAACAATAGAGCCTTCTTTACAATGATGTACAATGTACTCCCATTGTCTTTGGCGACGAGCCTTTTCTCGAGAAAGTACGATTTGTCCATCTTCTCCTTCTGCCTGATCAAGATACACTTCAATTAAGCTGTTTTCATCGAGTTCTTCAGTGTCAGAGAATTCGTTGATGGGAACAAGTCCTTCAGATTTTAACCCTACATCTATGATCACAAAGTCTTTTGTAATTTCTACAATTTGACCCGTCAAAATTTGACCGGTATTCATTAACGCGACGGAACCTTTTCCGGCAATTTCCTCTTTTTTGTTGAGTAAATTTTTGAATTGTTTGGCTTCTTCCTCTTGAAACTCAACATCATCGATGATGTTGCTTACATTCCAGTCGTTTAATTCTTTGTTAGACATTTAAGGGTTTCTCCTGCGTTTTATTGAAAGGAGAAAGACTATCAAATGATTCGTAATAAAATCAATCGTAATTTCACCTTCATTTTCTAGATAGGGGAGAGATGTAAAATCAGATTGTCAACTATTGCATGTTAGTTAAAATTAATCTTCTTAAAAACTTAAGCTTATAGATTATTATGAAAAAAAAAATTGTTTTAAAATTTGGAGGGGCTGCTTTAGCCGATTTGGGATCTTTTTATACTATTAGTAAAATTATAAAAGCCAAACTAAGCTCTCACTCTGTTTGCGTTGTAGTGAGCGCAATGCAAGGCGTGACCGATAAACTCCTTCAAGTGGCTAAGAAAATAGACCCCAGACCCCCTTTAAGAGAGCTAGATATGCTAATTTCCACAGGGGAGGTCTTTAGTATGTCTCTTCTAGCAATGGCTCTTCATAAAGAAGGAGTAGAGGCTATTAGCCTAACAGGAGAACAGGCGGGTATTATTACCTCCTCATGCCATGTAAATGCAAAGATTATCGATGTGAATAAAGAGCGGTTATCCAAGGAATTAGAATCTGGGAAAGTAGTGGTTGTGGCTGGTTTTCAAGGAATTAGTAAAAAAAAAGAGATTACAACTTTAGGTAGGGGCGGCTCTGATATAACAGCTGTTGTTCTTGCCATTGCACTTTCCTGCGAGATGGTTCAATTCTATAAAGATGTAGAGGGAATTTATTCCATGGACCCAAAAACCTATCCTCATGCAGAACTGTTAAAAGATATTTCTTACGAAAAAGCTATAAAATTAGTGGGAAATCAAAGTAAAGTTTTACATCCTCGTTGTATTACCTTAGCCGCAGCTCATCAAATTAGCTTGCAAGTGCGCTCTTTCTTTTATCCAAATTCCATAGGAACTACAGTCAGTGATTTGAGCTGTGCAAAAAAATCAAATTTTTTGTATGAATGGGAGCATCTAAGCATTTAAGAGGTGCTATGCAAAATCTTTTGAAAAGATCGTCAAATATTTTTGATATAGTTACGATTCTTAATCAAAGTACGAAAGATGATAATCTATTTTACTGTAGTAAATTACAAGATGCATTGATGGAATGTTTTGCCTTTGACGAAACAGAGAAAGAGAATCTATTTAACGATTTTATACAGAAATTACCGCTTATTCAGACTTCTTTCAAAGCAAAAGACTCTTATTTTCTTAAGATTTCACTGCTCTCTAAAAGAATAGGGAATCCTGCCAAATTTTTTTATGAAATGATTGATCGCTGGCTACTTCCAGGAAAAAAAACGCATATTTGCTCTTTTTTCAGTTGTGATTTTGTTTTTTCTTACTATGGTTCAGATCTTTTTTGCCTATCTGAAATGGTGATTTCAGCCAATGATGAGATGGAATTAAAAAAAATGCATAATAATTTCTTGTTTTTGCAGAATGAAATTCGCTTAGGTTCAACTTCTGTCTATCAGGCAAGTTGTATCTTAGAAAATAAAGGATTATCTGCAGATCAGAAAAATTTATTCATTCAAGAAAGAATTTCTTTGCTAATTCAAAAAAGATCACAAGATTTTGATTATGATATCTTTCATCAAATGCAGCATTTTTTATTTAATACAAGGCAAGAATTTAAAGCATATCGCGATTGTACGCATATGGCTCGGATTATATCGGTATTTTATTTATTGAGACGTGCATTGGTTAGGCAAACAGAAAATAGTTCAGCAGAGAGATTGATTAAAGTCAAACTACGTAAAACTTGGCTACAACTGCCTTTAGGCTTTGAAAAAGTCTTGGGAGTATTTCTTGCTATTCATTTTCTGAACGACGACGAACAGTTCGAGCAAGTTCATTGTATGAGAATGATCGAAAGTTGTTTTCCTGATTTTCATTATATTGAAGGATCTTATTTCTCTTATGAAGAAGGTCGAGTTCATTTAATTTATTTAGAATTGGAAAAAAAAGATAGATCAGAAATTTCTTCACAAGAGCTAAAAAATCTTAATGAGAAGCTCATAGATGAAGTAGAAAACGGCATTCATAGTTTAATGCACCCTCTATTTATCCCGCGTAATGAAGAAGAAGTGATGCGCAATGTGATTCTTTTATCCAAACAACTGCGTTATTTTCGTGATATTCCCCAGGTTATTATTAATTTTGATGAGCAATTAGAAACAGATCTTTTATTTACAGTAATCCTTGTGCGTGTTCGTCAGATATTGGATCCATCTATACAGCAGCTATTTAGTCATTCTTCTCTTGTTTTTATTCCTGATCGAATTAAGCAGGTGGGCATGCTAAGAAAGAAATATCCAAAAGAAGCTTCGGTTTTTCGTCTGCGGATTGCTTCTCGTTCTTTTATACGATCTGATCATCGAGTCGACTTATTTCAAGCACGTCAATTTATAGCAAAAGAGTTAGAAAAAGTGATTGGAGAATTTAGAGATTTTAATGGAGGGATGATTACTAAGCAATATGAGCGTTTTAGCGAATTAAAGAAAGTGTGCTGTCGATTACAGAAAAAAGAAAAACTGCTGTTAGAATACTTTTTCCATTCTATTTATCCCAAAGAGCTCAGTACAATTTTTGACCCTTTACGTTTAAAGGAATTATTTTTTCTATTTTTAGAACTCTTTGAGAAGAATAAAGATAAAAAAAACAATACGCGATTTGTCCATCAAATGAAGCCAGGTTTTTGTTTTTTTGTTTTATCTTATTTTGATCATTCGTTAAAATCTAAGGTTTTGGAAAAAGTTGCTCAATTACAAATTTCTTCTTCCCAGCTTATTGCGGTTTTATTCCGTGCTGCGGAATGGGATTATTTGTGTTATGGCTATTTAGAAGAAGATACACAAAAAAAAATACTATTTATAAAGACTATCCAAGACGCTCTTGATTTCTGATTCTAAAAACTTAAATTTTTTATAAATGGCAAATTCCTACTTAAAACGAGTTTAATCTATGAAACGCTCTCCGATTCAAGTTGTTCCTTCCATTCTTTCCGCTGATTTTGGCAAATTGGCTTTGGAAGCTAAAAAAGCAGAAGAATGCGGCGCAGATGCGTTGCATATCGATATTATGGATGGACACTTTGTTTCTAACTTGAGTTTGGGGCCTAAAGCTGTTGCAGCAATAAATCGTGCAACAAATCTTTTTTTAGACGTGCACCTGATGATGTATAATCCTTACGATTACGTAGAACAATTTGTAAAAGCTGGCGCTGACCGAATTACTTTTCACTTTGAAGCAACAGAAAATGTAGAAGAAACGCTTCAATTTATTCGAAAGTGTGGAATAGAAGCCGGTTTGGCTTTTTGTCCAGAAACGAGCTCATCCATGATTGTGAAATTTTTAGATAAATGCGATTTACTTCTTGTAATGACGGTAAACCCAGGGCATGGTGGGCAGAAATTTATGCCTGAAATGCTAGAGAAGATTCAATTCGCGCGTGACATTTGCAATCAGATGAAGCTATATAAAGGGGGCAGGTTCTTAAGTGAGCTGCAAAAAGAAAAATCACCCGTACTCCCTTTTGCCATCCAAGTAGATGGTGGGATAAACCACAAGACAGCTCGTCAATGTATAGAAGCAGGAGCAAATGTCTTAGTATCAGGAAACTATGTTTACAGTGCACCAAATATGGCCCAAGCAATCACTAGTTTGAAAACTCTTGAGTAGTTCTTATGAAAAAAGTAGTTATAATCGGTGGTGGAACAGGTAACTTTACTGTTTTAAGAGGATTAAAGGATTATCCTGTGAATTTAAGTGCTATTGTTTCTATGGCTGATGATGGAGGAAGCACGGGAATCTTGCGAGATGAGCTAGGAGTGCTGCCCCCTGGAGATGTCAGGCAATGTTTAATTGCTCTTTCAAACTCTTCTAATATGATGCGCTCTTTAATGAATTATCGCTTTGAAAACGGGGGATTAGAAGGGCATAGCTTTGGAAATCTTCTTCTTTCTGCTCTAGAAAAGGTAACAGGTAGTTTTGAGAAAGCTGTAGAAGAGGTGGGTAGAATTTTATTTATCAAAGGTAAGGTTATTCCTGTTACTACTCATCAGGTGCGTTTAAAAATGCTTTTAAGCAATCGGAAATTACTAGAAGGAGAAAGAGAAGTATATCTTTCTCACGAGATTGATCAAGGATATAAAAGCATTTATTTGGAGCCTTTTCCTAAAGCAAACCCTCATGCAATTGATGAAATTATGAATGCCGATGTGATTGTTTTAGGTCCAGGAGGACTTCATACCTCTTTAATTCCTAATTTGCTTGTTGAAGGACTAAGCGCAGCTCTTCGCGCTTCTACTGCAAAAAAAGCGTTTGTAGTGAATTTAATGAATCGCAAAGGGCAAACCACCGGGTTTAAAGTCAGTAATTATTTAGAAGAAATCGTTCGTTTTATTGGAAAAGACATTTTTGATTATATTGTAGTTAATAATGAGCCACCCCCTGAGGAGTTGATAGAAGTCTATTCTGATGAGGGTCAAATTGTAGAAAATGATTTAAAAGATGATCGAATTATTGCTTCTCCTCTTTTAGGAGGACCAAAAGAAATTCCTAAAAAAGATTTGCTAAAAAGAAGCCTTATTCGCCACGATTCTAAAAAATTAGCACAAGAGTTGATAAAAATTGTTAATTATCTTTGATCTTGATGATACACTAGTTAAGACATCTGACTGCATTACACATATATTGCTCGAGCGCAGTTTGCGCGCAATGGTAAATAAAGGTTTTAAAACACAGAACTTCTATCAGACACTTTTTCTTTTAAGAGAGCTTAATAAACAAGCTTCAAATGCAGAAGAAGCTCTAAAAGAATTGATTATTAATATGCGCCAAGATTTTAAATTTATCAATATCGGCAAGAAGCAACTCACTAATTTTACATTAGATATGCCTGTTTTCCCCTTAGAATTAGCTATTGAAACCCTGCATTTATTAAAAAGAAAAAGACACAGCTTGTGTTTGGTAACAATAGGAAAAGATTCTTTACAAAGGCAAAAACTAGAAAAAGCTGGTATTGATCCAATTCTTTTTAGTAAGATCGTTGTATCTGAAGATAGAAATAAAAAGCCTCATTACGAAAGGCTTTTAGCAGAATTTGACTATAGACCAGAGCAAGTAATGGTTTGCGGAGATCGTATCTCTGTAGATCTTGAACCAGCTATACAATTAAACTGTAAGACAGTGCATGTATTATGTGGTAGAGGTTTAAGTACTAAAGAAAAAACATCTAAAGCTAAAATCACTTATCGCATTTCGAGCTTAGTAGAGCTGGGTGACTTAAGAGAGCTAAGATAAATGATTTTAAACTAACATTTTCATTTTGAAAATATGGAAAAAAATATGATAACAGGCAATCAAATTTCTCCCGGGATGATTCTCTCTATTGATGGTAAAATGTATAAAGTAGAATCCTGTGTTAAGGTAACCGTTGCTAAAGATAACCCTTTTGTAAAAACAACGCTAAAAGATCTTTTGACGGAAGAGGTATCGGAGAAAAATTTTAAACTCAATCAAGTGGTAGCAGATGCTGCGCCCCTTGAGCGATCTTTAGAATATTTATACCTAGAAAAAGAAAATTATTTGTTTCTTGATATAGGAAATTTAGAACAGGTTTTAGTTCCCTCTCAGATTATTGGTAATAAAGTAAATTATTTGAAAGAAGGCACCTCTTTAAAAGCTGTATTCTATGGCGATGCTGTTTTTTCTATTGAACTGCCTCAGTTTTTAGAACTTGTTGTGCTTAAAACAGAAGAAATGGAATCGGCATTAAAAATGACTAATTCTACAAAAATAGCTTTACTAGAAACCGGGGCTAAAATTGAAGTGCCTGTTTTTATCGAATCTGGAGATATTATAAAGATAGATACACAAACAAATGAATACATTCAGAGGGTTTAAGGAGGCATAAGAGTGGATCTTAAGGAAATTAAAGATTTGATGACTGCTATGCGAAAAACAGGCATCCAGAAACTGATCATTAAAAAAAAAGAAGGGGATGAATTGCAGCTAGAAACACAAATTGGCTCTAATACATCGCTTGTTGGTTTCCCATCTGCAGAACAGAATAAAGAGCAAGCTTTTTTCCATTCGCCTCCTTCCGGGCATTTATCAGAAAAATCTTCTCCTGTTGTAAAAGAAGAAAAACCAGGGCAACATATTACAGCTCCTCTAGTAGGTACGATTTATCACTCTGCTTCACCAGACGATGAGCCATTTGTCAAAGTAGGAGATATGGTCAAAGAGGATACAGTTCTCTGTATTATTGAAGCAATGAAGGTTATGAATGAAGTGAAAGCAGGAAAAAGCGGCAAAATTGCAGAAATTCTTGTAGAAAACGGACATCCCGTAGAATTTGGAACCAAAATGTTCCGCATTGTATAATCAATTTTCTTTTTAAGTGTGTAGAATATGCAGAAAGTCTTAATTGCTAATCGGGGTGAAATTGCTGTACGAATTATTCAAGCATGTCATGACTTAGGCCTACAAACAGTTGCTGTATATTCTCAAGCAGATGCAGAAGCGCTGCATGTGCTACATGCAGATGAAGCAATCTGTATAGGAGAGCCCCCCCTTTTAAAATCCTATCTCAAAATACCCAATATTTTATCTGCATGTGAAGTAACAGGAGCAGACGCTATTCACCCAGGATATGGTTTCTTAAGTGAAAATGCGAATTTTGCCTCTATTTGTGAAAGTTGTGGAGTGAACTTTATTGGGCCTTCTGCTCAAACGATTGCTCTTTTGGGAGATAAAGCTAAGGCAAAAGCCACTGCAAAAAGCGTTAAGTGTCCTGTGATACCAGGCTCAAGAGGTGTAATTTCAGACGTAAAAGAGGCGTTAAAAGAGGCTAAGCAAATAGGATTTCCTATTTTTATTAAAGCGTCTGCTGGTGGTGGTGGCAAGGGCATTCGTGTAGCTCATACAGTTGAAGAATTTGTAAGACAGTTCTCTGCTGCAAAAACAGAAGCTGAAACCATCTTTAATAATGCAGATGTTTATCTAGAAAAAATGATTGTAAACCCTCGTCATATTGAGATACAGGTTTTAGGAGATAAATATGGAAATTATATACATCTAGGAGAAAGGGACTGTACTGTTCAGAGAAGAAGACAAAAATTAATAGAAGAAACTCCTTCTCCATTATTAAGTCCCTCTTTGCGTAAAAAAATGGGAGAAGCCGCTATTGAAATTGTTAAAGCTGCTCATTACCATTCCGTGGGAACAGTGGAGTTTTTATTAGATGAGAATAAAAATTTCTACTTTATGGAAGTAAACACTCGCATTCAAGTAGAGCATACCATTACAGAAGAATTAACAGGTATTGACTTAGTCAAAGAGCAGATTAAAGTAGCAATGGGTGAAAAATTAAAGATTAAACAGAAAGATGTTTTTTTTAATGGGCATGTTATTCAATGTCGAATTAATGCAGAGAACCCCGAAAATCATTTTACACCTTGCCCCGGAGTATTAGAATATTATATTCCTCCTGTAGGTCCTCATGTGCGTATAGATAGCGCTTGTTATTCTGGTTATCGAATTTCACCCTATTACGATTCAATGATTGCTAAATTGATCGTAAAAGGGAAAGATCGTAAAGAAGCCATTGCAGTTGCTAAAAGAGCTTTAAGAGAGTTTCATATTGGCGGGATAGATTCTACAATTGCTTTCCACTTATTTATGTTAGAAGATAAGCGTTTTTTAAATAATGAATATTTTATTAATTATATTGATCTGCTAGTTGCGGAAGGATGTAATTTCACTAAACCCAAAGAATAAATATTTATGTATTCCACTGTGGAATTAAATTTGCTTATCTCTATGGATGAAATCCAGGATAAGATTGCTAAAATAGCGATTCAATTAGAAGCTGATTACAAGGATCAAGAAATTGTGATTGTTATGATTATGAAGGGTGCTATTTGTTTGGTTGCTGATTTAATCAGAGCTATCTCTTTACCTTGTGTAGTAGAAAGCATTCAAGCCAGCAGCTATCACGGAGAAACCAGAGGAAAGCTGCAAATAACAGGAATAGAATCTCTTGATCTATTCTCCAAGAACGTACTCCTTGTTGATGATATTTTTGATTCTGGCAATACACTTTTTCAAGTACATCAAGCGCTTACTGAAAAAAAGCCTAAGTCTTTAAAATCTTTAGTTCTACTTTCTAAAAATGTCTCTGATTTAGAATATCGGCCTGATTATTTATTATTTTCTGTAGAAAATCAATTTGTAGTGGGCTATGGTTTGGATTATAAAGAATATTATCGCGGATTGAAAGGAATTTATCTTTTTAAAGAGATCGTTTCAAGCCTCCAATGAAAGTCCTTAAATATTTCCTGGTAAATTGCTTATCACTTGATTATAAAAATATATTTATTTTATAACTGTGATACTAAATTTTTATAGGAGATGGATTTATGAATACATATATTCTTGTAGGAGCTTTATTATTTTCCTCTACTAATCTTTCACAAAAAGCTTTAGCAAATATAGAAAACCCACCCATGTCGGTTTATTCTTCTGTAGCTGTAGAGCCATTTATTACCTATGAAGAGGTAAAAGAGAGAATTAACCAAGTAGCTGCCCAATTAGCTCTTGATTATAAAAGCCAAGAAATTGTTCTTGTGATGGTTATGAAAGGAGCTCTTTGTTTAGCTGTTGATTTAATCCGAGCAATTTCTTTTCCTTGTACTATTGAATACATGCAAACAAGTAGCTATGGAATGAAAGGAGAATATAGAGGACACTTAGAGATGAAGGGGATAGATACGCTTAATTTAGAATCTAAAAACGTGCTTCTTGTCGATGACATTTTTGACTCTGGCAATACACTCTCTCAAGTGCATCAAGCACTTGTTAAAAAAAATCCAAAGTCTTTAAAATCACTAGTTTTAGTCTCTAGAAACATTTCCCGAGAGATAGATTATCGACCTGATTATGTTCTATTTAATATAGAAGAAGAAGATGGATTTATTGTGGGTTGTGGATTTGATTACAAAGAACACTATCGAGGGTTAAAAGATGTTTATCTTTTAAAGGATTTGCAAACAATTTCAGATTAAAAAAGAGGAATTTACGTGAAAGGAATTATTCTTGCAGGAGGTAAGGGAACTAGACTCTATCCTGTTACTATCGGTGTGTGTAAGCAACTTTTGCCTGTATTTGATAAACCGATGATCTATTATCCTTTAGCTATTCTCATGCTAGCTGGTATTAGAGAGAT
Source organism: Tomocerus maximus (assembly GCA_019776445.1). Lineage (NCBI taxonomy): Eukaryota > Metazoa > Arthropoda > Collembola > Entomobryomorpha > Tomoceridae > Tomocerus > Tomocerus maximus. The sequence continues at coordinate 2,223 of JABASH010002525.1, read as the reverse complement.
TTTGATTATTTCTACAATAGAAGATAGCTCACGTTTTCAACAACTTTTTAAGGATGGTTCAGATCTAGGGGTTTCTATTTCTTATGCACTGCAAGAAAAACCAGAGGGGATTGCTCAGTCTTTTTTGATAGGAGAGTCTTTTATCAATCAAGAAAATGTAGCATTAATCTTAGGAGATAATATTTTTTATGGTCATCAACTTCCTCAATTACTAAAAGATTCTTCCTCTTTTGTAGAAGGTGCTACTATTTTTGGCTACGAGGTAAAAGATCCTCAACGTTATGGAGTGTTAGAATTTGATGTAAACCAAGAAGTAGTTGATATTGTGGAAAAACCTCCTTATCCTAAATCTAGTTTTGCAGTTACAGGTCTTTATTATTATGATCACCAAGTAGTATCCATTGCCAAGCAGTTAAAACCGTCTAGAAGAGGGGAATATGAAATTACCGACCTAAATAAGTTTTACTTAAGAAAAAAACAACTACAGGTCAAATTATTCGATCGTGGTTTTGCATGGTTAGATACCGGGACTCATGATGCATTGCAACAGGCTTCTTTATATGTAAAGACAATCCAGGAGAGACAGGGGATTTACATTGCTTGTCTAGAAGAGATTGCCTATCAAATGGGTTTTATTGATTTAAATCAATTACAAAAAGCAGCATCTCTTTATGCAGATACCGATTATGGCAGATATTTATATAAGCTTGTACAAAAAGAAGAGATAAAACTAGCTAAGATATAGGTTTAAAACGAGAGCGTTTTTTATAAGGCGCATTTGTTTTTTTTCCATATACAACTTCGTGCAGATCTTCAATTGCCATAAAAGCGCTAGGATCTTCTCTTAAGACAATTTCTTTTAACTCAGCAAGATCTAAACGCTCAACTATTACAAAAATAATCTCCTTAGCATCTCCTGAAAAGCCTCCTTTACCATGCATAATTGTTAGGCCAAGGCCTAACTCATTAATAATTGCATGGGAAAGTTCTTTAGATTTTGATGACATAATAAGCACAGATTTTATTTCATCAAGGCCTACAATCACTAGGTCCATCATTTTGAAAGCAACAATATAGGTCATTAAGGATTGCAGAGCAATATGCCAATCTTTAAAAATCAATCCATAAGCCCCAAAGATAAATACGTTTACAAATAGCACAACCTGTCCCACTGTAAAGCCCTTCTTACGATTAATGATAATCGCTAGGATTTCCGTACCATCTAAGCATCCTCCATGGCGAATAATGAGTCCAACCCCAACTCCTAAAATAGCACCACCAAATACAATAATTTCTAAAGAATCTGCCATAAAAGGAGGAGATTGACGTAAAACGCTTAAAAAACCTGCAAAGAGCAATACTGCAACTAGCATGTGTATTACAAAAGATCTACGGATATATTTATACGCGAGATAGATAAAAGGCAGATTTAAAGCGATTAGAATGAAAGATAGATATCCATCGCCATATAAACGACCAAAAATTAGGGCAATACCTACAATTCCACCATCGATTAACTGGTTGGGAATGAGAAATATTCTTACGGAAACCGCAGCTAAAAATGCTCCTATGGCTATCCAAAGAAAACCGAGTACATGATGCTTGGTAATTTTAAAAGAAGGTTTACTCATGATATCTACAGAATTTTTTGCTATTTAAGCAAGATTTATAACCACTGATATTTTACAAACGCGAGAGACGGGACTTGAACCCGCAACCTCCGCCGTGACAGGGCGGCGCTCTAACCAGTTGAGCTACTCCCGCAAATGTGGTAGGTCTTGGGCGCAACAGGACTCGAACCTATGACCACCTGTGTGTAAGACAGGAGCTCTACCAACTGAGCTATGCGCCCCAAGCAACAAAGTACGTAGTTTAAACACATAAGGGTTTTTCTACAAGAAATTTCAAAATAAAAAAGCTTCTGTAAATTTAAAGCTCTCAGTCAATCTTAGGTGAAAGCATTTTTGATAATTTGATATTACGATTACTTTTTAGATACTAGGCAAAACCTGCTTAACATAAGGAGCCTTCATATTCAGAAATTACTGTTTTTCAATCTCTTCTTGAAACAGATAAACACAACATCGAACTCTATAGAGTGATCTTATAATCTTTATTTAGACAGCAAGAGAATAAAAATAATTTTGTTTTTAAAGAAAATAGATTATATTAAATTTCTTAATTGAAGTTATACAATCTTATTCCTAAAAAGTAAGCAATCTT
>JABASH010002524.1:0-19750 GCA_019776445.1 Tomocerus maximus | reverse complement strand
TAATTCTACATAGAATAGCATTAGCAGTTCTTTACATTATTACTGATATTACATGACGTTATGTATAAAGATATCGATACTCAGAACTGCAAACCAAAGCTGTCAGTAGAGTCGATCATAAATTTAAAGACAGAGACATGAAAGTCATAGACAAGATCCTTCTGTTGTATAAATCAAATGGGAATGCTATTTAATTCCCCGTTTTAGTAAGCAACAGTTAATACTCATATGTATGAAAATATTGAGCCAATGACGGTATAAATAAATATTTTTCCCAATTTCGGCATCTGCCCTTTTCCAATCTACGAAGACATGCCTTTGTTTCAATAAATAAGAGTAGAATGGAAAGTCCATGCAAAGACGATGCTTGAAATGGCAATGTAGCGCTGTATCCGCAGTCACTTTGCATCTAGGATACATACATATAGTATATGGTTCTTGATTTGTTCTACACAACCTGTATAAAATGTCTACATATAATGTCAAAATTTAATTTTCTTGAAATCCGCTTTACAAACCATTCATGTACCTGTAAATTATTCAAATGTTATAAAGTTTCGCCAGAGTATTCACATAAAACGCATAAACGTAGGGCAAAGTCTATTCATTTGAATACGAAATTTGAATCCACCGATACAAATACCTTGGCGGATGAACTACATACATATTTAACTCCGAAACTACGTAACACAAACGACACTTTTCTCTGAATATTTAGGTCAAATAAAATTCAATTCGGCGGTTTTTATTCTACACAATTCAACACCGAAATTATACGTTCCCAAGGTTTTTCTCGTGAATATTATGCAACGGGGAGAAAAGAATATTTCCGAGACACGGCGTGCTGTGCAGGGCTAAACTTAAGTCGGGCTGAGTTAGTGAGCAACTAAGCTGTTATGGTCTCACAATGTTCATTTCATTTCCATTTCTCCACATGTGCCTTTCTGCCTCTACGGTTACTATAAGGAAGTAAGTGGTGTACTCAATAATAATAACACTACATCTCTCCAGCCTAGACGAACAAGTATATCATACATACTTAATACTACACTCACAATATTGCCAACTCAATCCTACAAGTGTTATCGGAACAGTTACATACAGAATAACTTTAAGAACCTATCAGTTTTCAAATCCACGACCCACAAATGCTTCCTTAACCTCATTGTTATATTTATAGATGACTTTAAAATAGCAAATGTAATATAGTACACACATCAGATAGGTACACATAATATTTATCCACATGCCTTTACTGACTAGAAATCGAATAAATAGAAAACTTCTTTTAATTTCCAAAGTTTTGACTATACACAACCGCCATTTCATCCAGACTCAGACGGTTATCTGCCCTTCCTTTCCATTCTACTCATGTCTATGTCCTTATTTTGGAAGATAACCGTTCCAGAGTCTGTAGTGCTAGTTCTAGACTTCAAACCAACTGCTGTCACATTGAAGTTCCACGCCATTTACCTTTTCTTTACCCTTTCAATCCTGGCATGAAACCATAACGGTTTCATATTAAACATATTATAAATTATGAATTGCAGGGTCAAGTTATGACCAATATAGGTACCATGTATTACATTATTATGTAAAACTGCTTTTAAAGGCATTGTAATTTATATTTATATTGTTATAAGACTCACTCTACTTGGTCTCAACCTTTCATTAATTGAAATCACTAGTTACATAAGCCAGATTCATATTCATATCGTAAGTACAAATCACATGGAAAACTCTCTTAGCGTTCCAGATAACTTGCATATTATTATGTAGAAACAGAAATTACATATTTGTGCTAATTTCAAACTAATTTTTGCGGAATGAGCTGCAAGGCAATAAAGAAGTCTTGATGTATTTCTAAAATTAAAACCGAACTATAAACCCATATACTAATTGCTACATAAGTACTAATTAAATACAAATTGACAGGCCTTTCTCCCGATTAGTAATAAGAATAATTTTTATTTAAATCATTGCTTATTCATTGCTTATTATCAAAGTCTTAGTCTTCTGAGCAGGAATAAGAATACGTTCTAAATTAAATCAGTGCTTATTGTCGAATTTGATGAATGGTGTTTTGCTGACTTATGCATCGAATCTCTATATATCTGTAATAAACACGATTAGTTGTGCACATGATCCATGGAATATTTAGCCCAAAATGCGCAAGCGCGTCAGCCAGTGCTTGCTTGATGCCAACCTTTCAAAACTGAGTCACAATGCTGGTGACATCATAAAGTATAATGGTGTTTTTGTATGACTGAAATCTTACTGGACTTTGTGCACTTTTGATTGGATAGAAAACGTATATAATATTAGAACTGAAAAAATCCTTAGATAGTACAGATTTGCTACTCGAGGTTGGTCCTTCGAGTTTATTAGAAAAGAACTCTCTATTTTAGGGATACTACTTAAAATCGCGTTTTTGCAGTGGGAATAAGGAGCATGCTGTAACATCAACTGTTTCTTGTGTAATGTAAGATTGGTTTAGTAAGAGGGGTAGTAGTGCACAGGCAGAGAGCGAAAACGTTGAGATTTTGTGGGAGTTGGTCCAAGTCAATTCACGTCAAAAGCCATCCATCCAAAGTCAATAGAGAAGTCAAATCCGAGTCAAAAGGGGAGCAGACAGATCCAGTCATGCAAATATTACTTATTCCCCACATCCAGAATCCCAAAAGGATTTGCTTCCTTTCCTGTCTCTCCTCTAGCCTATCTTATCCATTCATCTATCTCTGCCCAAGTCGGACGGAAGGAACTCGGGAAGAAAAGGAATTGTCATAAAGCGTTTCTTATTCCCACTTCCCGCCATTCACTCGTTCCGCCATTCATGTCCTCTCTCTGTCCTTATTAGTATTCCTCAGGTACTAGATATACCACTGCTCATGCAAGTGCAAAATCTGTCACCTATACCGTCTTCAAGTGAGCATCTTCCCCACATGTCGATTACAATCTCTCTATCTACATATACTGCACACCAACATTACCTACTTTATGTCCCAAAGTTTAGAAAATCTTCCAGTTTGTGATTTTACTCACTGCGAGTCATTATTGCACAAAAATATATCACTGCTCTGGTTTGGATGGCTAATACAGTAATACGTCTCATTATGTCACAGAAAATGTCAACCTAAAGTAACTTAGTCTTAAGTAATTAAACTTGGCGTAGTAAAAATGATTTTACTCAAGGTAGCTTATGTAAGACTTGAGTACAATGCTTAAATATAAACAACGTCAGCATTTTTTCCACTGTCACGTAACAAATCATGTATTTATGTTGTACTATCCGGCTTTAATTTGCCACTGACGTTACACTTAAAGTTTGCTTATATTTTACCATTGCAGTTTTTTTCAAATAGTTAACTGAAATTTGACTAGAAAACCATATTTTTTATGCATTGAAAGTAATGATTTTCTTTTTGATTCAATTATCATGACATTGGACTATAATTTCGGTGAAAACCATGGGGAGTAAGCGGAAAGGGAGATTGTAGATGACGGTAGTTCTCTGAGCAGAATTGAGGTGTACAGCTCTATTTTGAAAGAAAAGCAGTAGACGATGCTTTACGAACCCATGAAGATGGTGGTATTCACAGAGATATGGCATTTGCATGCAATTTATACTTCAAATTTATTCTGCTGTTTATATTATATTTCCTCTTCAGCGGAAGTGGAAACCAAGAATTATTGTGATTTGAACGCTTAAGAAATTGTTTCCAGCATTAAGCATTATTGTACTGCGCTGAACAAAAAGTAACTTAATTTATGCTTTTTGCTAATTTGGTTTTTNAACAAAAAGTAACTTAATTTATGCTTTTTGCTAATTTGGTTTTTTATAAAAAAAATAAGAAAATGAATTTAAAAATCAACGCTCTTTCCTTTTCTGAATTCCTAAAAATTGTCAAATAAATAAATGCGCCATTTTGTAATCTGACATTTCAGGAGTAATATTTCATTGATTTTAAACGTATTTCAAATTCTAATACTAAGTTAATATTTTTTGGCTTGGGTACAGATTTTAGGCATTGCTATTTTTCCTTTTTTGTAAAAAAGGGTTTTTTGTTCCTTATAGGTAACTATAGCACAACGTGTACAGGGTATTGTGTAAGAACATATCCGGCTAAAATAATGCGTTTGAAAATTATTGCCTAGTCCAATTGAAAGTATGGAATATAATCCCCAGTAAATTTATTTGCAGTATTTCATACACAAGAAAACGTTTGTAGGTGTAGTAGGCAGACAAGAGAAAGTACAAGTAAATCTGGGAGAAAATGATGATAAATATGTGGAGATAATATATAGAGATGGAGGGTAGTTATTTATGTGGTGCTGTCCTAATGAATGAACACCCGAGTGGAGTTGTTTTGTACATGCTTTTCAGACTAAGAAAGTGTGGGGAAAGGCCGTGGCTGACACTGAATGAGTTTAAAGTAATGTCTTCGGGCACCGAAATTATTATCAGGAAGCGGCTTCCGCTTTCGGGGAAAGTCAAAGCTGTATGCATTGCGTGCGTGTATCTATAGGGATGTAGTCTGAACACACATGACATAACAGGACGGCATAAGGTAAGACTATTAATGGCCATGTTAGCATTGCATTGCCATTCAGAGTAGACTTTGTATGTTTGCAGAGGAGATTCTTCTGTACATTATAGTGGATGTCTTTCCTTGCGTAGCGTTACGCAATAAACACACAAGATTTTCAAGAGTAGATGCATTGCTAGGATTTGGTTAGTCACAGGAAATAGAAAATGCCCTAGTACTAGAGGCAGGAGTGCAAAGTGAAAATATAAATTCAAGCTATAGGAAGGGAAAATAGAAATTGGAGTTATAGCCACTCTCCCTCACACATCGCATTGCCACTGTGCAAGAAAAGTTAGTTTGCATTCAAATAAGAAGGTGAAGAAACTTGTAGCGCAACAGCTCCCGGTACATTACACTTAGACTGTGTGTGACTATACGCACACAATACACTTCTGTATCCACCACATAGAAGTAAATAAGTAACAGAGATGTTTGTGTTGTGTTGGCTCTATTCGTGTAAATGCCGGCCTTTTCTGTAGCTCTTAGGCACTCTCCTCACTGATTGTGAGTTTATGTTACCCTCCAGTAGGTATAGTAATCTGCATGTACTACCAAACACTATTGGGTATATGTAGATTGCCTTAACGGAAGTTCATTCCGTGGAATTGCAAACCAGCTTGGTGAACTTTAAATAATGTTGCGTATGAATACACGTATATGGATGCATAGGTAGTAGTCATGCCATGTGTACGTATTTATATGAACGACTCCAAGATAAATATGTTTCCAAGCGAAACTTTTCCAGTCACAAGCAGATTATAATAATTTTGAATTCATTGCCTCGCTAAGGAAGCATCTATTATAAAGCGAAAGACACACAAAGCAGGCTGGAAACTATAGATGGTTCACTGGGTGATGTAAACCTAATTTTTACAGGACACATGTATAACTACGCCAGTATACACTTTTCCTTATGTATGTACATCAAGTGTATCTATCCAGCATTGTCTGTAGTAGTTTCCTTGCAGGCATGTATACCTTTGTCGGAATCTTTGGTGCGGAAGTTTCCCAGTACCTACTTTATTTACTCACTTAGGTATGTGTGGACTCGGCTGGTTGGTTATACCAGGGTATCAGGCATTAGGCACGTAGTGCTGGTTCAAGTTGAGCATTTTCGTCGTCAGGAAATAGGAGAAGGAGATAGATCGTGTACAATAGGTATACTGCACTAACCCAACCAAAGATAGTCGGGCGAGAGTTTGAGAGGACGAAGGTTAACAGCACAAGAGAGTCGGGGGAAGAGTAAAGGCACAAAAGTGTTATGAAAGAACAGGGAAAAGTTGCCAGTTGACAATAGTTGAGTACACTTATCTCTTTATGTTCCTATGAATAGATTGATGTACCTTGAAATTTCGCCTTAAACTTTTTTCCTTTCTTTATTGTATTTCTGATATATACTACTTAGCTGCTATACCCCTACACACCTACACCAAACCTAGATTTCACCATGGATTACTTCCCTTCACTCCTATTGTTTGAATTCGCTTGACAGTTACCTTACCAGCCATCCTTATCCCAAAAATTGTTGACATCCAGCTATATTTTATGTACATCTGCAACTCTCATTTAATCTCATGGAAATATCACACTCGGAAAAGCTACTAATGTTCTACAAATCAGACTCATCCCCAATATTCGAAAAAATATACCAACAAATTATGTTATTAATGTCTAACGTCATTCTTTCAAAATCAGTAGTTTTAAGATAAAGCACATTTTGCAACCTAGACGAGATTTTCTTACCTGTAATGTCTGGCATCTGATCCGAACTAATCGGAGAACTCAATGCACGTCGAGTAATGGTAGTAGCACTGAATAATTCTGCTTTATGCTAAAAACATAAAAGCGTATAAAAGTATAGGTGTTTTGATATTGCACTTCATCCAGCAGAAGTAGAAGAACAAAAGTAAACTTTGACTTGAAATGAAGCAGTTATAAAACAAATATACTGCCACGCATCCCTACGGTGGACTCTATGTTTGTATAGCCGATGTTGAGAGAAACATTTATTGCTATCTGAAGATAAATCATATTGTGTACCACAAAAAAGAAATAACTATCAAACTTTTGCATTTTAATGCTTAATATCGAGAAAGGCTACCAAAGGCAGTATCCCTTGTAGACAGATTTGACTGTAATGGTGCTACTGACAACCTGCCGTCCCCGTCAAGCATCGTACCTATCTAGTTGCTATCCTCAGGCAGTTTTAGTGCAAAAGAAAGTACGAACGACTTCTAAACATGCTTTAGGTACCCAGCTAAGCTTACATCACAGAGAAGACAACTCGTGCAGCAACCATCCCTTTCACGCTAACAAATCTCCACATTTTTTTTAGAAAATAGGGGAATTTTTCAACTGGATATTTTCAGAGAGGACTATCATGTTGTCTTAAAGAATATATTTAAAATCTTATAAGAATATTCCTTTACAGTTACTTGGCTTAAACATCTGAGAAGTATTTGTAGTCTTTGTTTAACGCTTTCAATTGAAATAAGAATATAACTTTATAAATAGTTATGAATACTGCAAATTAGTCAAAATTCGAGTCGTTTGTTGTAATTGAAAATGTGTACACCAGGAACATAAATTATTCCTGTAGCATATTTAGTGTGTACGTGCTAGAAAATACATTTCAACTATAAATTCAAGAAAAAACGGGTAAAAATTTTCAATTGGGATAATATTGTACCATAGGAGTAGGTAGGACAGTTTATTTGGATGCATTATGCATACTTTACCAGCATGTTGTAAATCCAGGAAAGTCGTACTCCTTGACCATGCAAAAATCCTTGGCCATAAGTAAAACTAGCAAAAAAGTTGCTACATAGACCAGCAGTAAAGGGAAGGCGCAAGTTAAAGAGTTCACTTGAAGAGCATTTACGGAGAGATAGAATCCCAAAAGAGATAGACAATTCAACTATTTCGCACGCTTTGCTCTTGAGTCCATGGTTTCCACCGAAAACATTTTTGCGAATCATTTCTATTGCCATGCTTAATGGACACGTGGCATTGTCAAGAAATCTGTATTCGTTTACAGAGAGTAGAGATGCAATTATGGGAAAATATAAAAATGTGGAGCGGATATGTTGGCCAAAAACCCTTGTCACTTTCTCCGGGTGAAAGCGGAGAAAGGAAACCCTTGCTAAGGTAGGGCAGTGTGAAGTGATGCGGATGTGTGTGTACTTTAGTCACTACTTACTAGTACTTAGGTGCTTTAGTCATCGGTAGTAGAGGCAGTAGACGTCGGGAGATATAGCCCAAGATATGTAGGTAGCTACGTGTGTGGGGTATTATGTAGTAGTCAGTAAACACGATGTTTTATGGAGCACTATATTTATTTGGTGGCTGTTTCATCCAGGCAAAGCAGATCTAGGAGCAGCACAGAGTAGTAAATTACACAAGTTAAAGGTTTCTATCACCATCACAGGGCTATGTATGTGTGTTAGTGTGTGTAATGCTAAGACATCTTTTACTGACACACATACCTCACGCTCCAGTTACTCCAGTATGAGGCAACCATTCAATATCGTACACGTTTCGAAAGAAGCCAGTCTGAATTTAGGAAAAGTGTCGGCTTCTTTCCCTGATGAATGATTTAAAACCTCAAAGTCTACAAGGTGCATTGCATGTTAACTCACAAACGCTTTTTCTACCTTCCTACTATTTACATCTATCGTTTACGTTCCTTTTACTGCCAATGGTAGCTACAAGGATATTTACACTGCACATAGCACATAGGGCGTGTGATACTCGACTGCAGTCCATTGGCACGACTAAATGAGGAATGAATTTATTTTATCTTCCTTTCACATCAAATACCAACCTACTAAAACTGGAAAAATAACTTGGCTAACAATTTCCGGCGGTTGGCTCTGTATTGCATATGATGATGTCTAAATTCTACTGCGCTCTATTTAATTTTTTATCGCAAGACGTTTTTCATTTCCCTTATTTAGCAAATTTTAAAATGCGCAACATGTTCCCCTGCAAGAACTGGAGTAAATAGTAGAATTGCCCGTGCTTAATGATTGCCATGAACCTTGCCAGTTTATTTAAGAAAGTGATTTCCCTGTAAATAAGATGACTTATGGGCTATTCACTTCCCGTAATGCTCCGGCAATGTGCGTGCAGATATAAAATGAGTTATGGGTAGTTTCTACATATTGGAAGGGAGGATGATAATTTCCAGATTGTTAGCACGGAAATAGACTCGTATCGTCACATCATAGAATCCTCGTATGCTAATAAACAGGACATACATGGTCCTGAGAGAAAAATATATTTGGTTCCTGAACAATCGCTACCTAAATAAAGACTTGGATTTTCTTATCATGTTCTGCTACAGCAGTGAAAGCAATAATAGATCTACAGGGTTCCTTATAAGAAGACTAATATAGCTGTAGGTGTATTTTATTTGCTTCATATAACTTCTTTACGTTCCATTCGGTTCTACTTTGAGAATAGAGAGCTGATTTTTATTACACACTGTCGTTTTCTCACTCGAATTCACCTTGTCAAAATACTACAGTAAATCGAAGAAAGGGACTGTCGAAAAAGCCTTGTAGTGAACAGCTCGTGTCAGGACGTATTAAAGAGACATCTTTATCTGCAGTCTCACACAGAGAATGCGAGAATGTGCTCGACAACAAGAAGAACCCCGAGCTAAGGATGCAGAATTGAGACAAGTGGAAAAATCCGAATATTCTTTTACATAACACGTAGATACGGATACAAATATCTTTAATATGTACAGATACATCTACTGATAGTCTGATAACATTTCTGCATCTCTAATACGAGTACCTACAAGACATGTATACGCCGTTCCAAGTAAGTATGAAGGATGAAGAAGGACACAATTTCCTACGTACATCTGAAACTACAACAGATAGGACTGCATAATAGAAATGCAAACTCGCATCACAGTATAGATAGAGATGCTGACTGGCACTACCACATAGTCTTAAACTGACTACTAAAGATAGTTATGTTATGTAGTACTTACTCCAAGTTTTTCTACATGTTAAGTTACTCGCATAGAAACACATTTCTCCAAATGCGAGCAAGATAAAAGGAAGAGAATTTGGGAGCTGAATGAGAATGTACTCTCTATGCTTAACAGGCTATTTCCTTACTCCTATTTACTACTCCACATTCACAAACAATCATAGAGGAGCTTTCGGTCCTAGACTAGACTATACGTACACAAAACTCCACCACTCCAGAAATACAAAAATAGAGGTACATCCATAGTCGCACATGGATAGTTTGTAGTTATAGCATTTTGTTTGTACACACGAGAAAATGTAAATAGACGTCTTTGCAATGTCTTCTCACGCCTCTCTCTCAATTGTTTTCTTTATCCATTTACTTACAGCGCTTGCTTTCCATCCATGTATATCTTTCATTCTTTTGTCTAGAAATTGCAATTTCTTTCAACTTTCCTAAAACATTTCCTTTGAGAGCCACTGTGCCTACATACCTACAAATATATACAGACAGTCATGCAATTATTTAAAACTCCCTACTCAAAACACATCAAAATCCCTCACAGCTTTAATACAAATACATGCAACAACAAATATATTCCACTAATTTCTAATGACCTTTGCGTGATTGCAATTTGTCCAACAAAAACAATTCGAAACTACTCTGAAAGAAACAAACATGTCACGCTAATTAAATTTTCCATAACACACACATTATGTAGCATACAGTATTTTGCTAAATGTAAATACCTAAAAACGTCTATTTAATTTAATGATCACCTATGATCACCTAGATACTAATATATTGTTGTTCAATATGTTTGAGGACAACATATATATATATATATAATCGTATAAATAATAAATACGTAACTCCGTTCCTTCACGTCCATTAAATACTATTAAGAAAAATATTAAGTAATATTGGGTCCAAATTATCTTCAATACTATCTAAACAATTAATTGGAAGTGGAGAATTGTGTTGCAAAGTTAGAAAAAATGAACTATTTAAATGGATAATATTAGTATTTATTTGTGGCTCTTTGTGAGAAATATCACAATGCCATCAGAAAACACTTGAAATGATAAATGTCCAGCACCACTAATAATAGTATGCACGAAATTGTTATACGTAAGTAGCACGATAACATTACCTTTTGCTTGGATGATTTCAAAAGACGAAGGTACGCTAGTCTGATATGAGGTGAACAAGTGAAATGGGAGCAGCGATTCATGTTGGAATAAAACTTGAAACATTTCTTACAAATATCTGTAATTGGTCGACCAAATAGTAGAGAGCAGTAATGATAATGTGTATCAGTAGATCTAATTATATGAAATGAGTTCACCTAAATACGAAACATTTGTATGAAGACTTGAATTGAGATACAAAGTTGAGTTGGCTACTCAGAAGATGGATGGCTACGTTGAGATATCTGATAGACGAAGGTTATTTCTCTACAAAACTCGACAGAAAAAACTTCAAAAAGAGATACGCCGAGATACACAAACAAACTGAGCAGTCCAATTACTTTTTATGTTCACTCATGTTTGAAGGCTTTCGGATGCTCTGGCTCTCTGGTTACCCTATTACAGAATAAAAGGGCAGCCAACCAGTCCAGATGAAGCAAAATTCAAAATCAAGTCTTTTTCTTCATGCATTAAAGTCCTTCACCCAATTTAAGCCTCGAACAGAACTCATTTTTTGGTTTTTGTCTTTACATTTCCTTCCATTGTATTCAACAGAGGATTTTCTAGGATTTATTTCTGGTCTTGTAACTCCATATTAAAATTCTTACAATAAACTGAGACAGAAATATTAAGTTCTCACTTAAGAAACATTTTTATAATAATATAAACCTTATAAAAATAATATACATTAGGAGATTGCTATAAATTGTTTAGCAGTCTGTTTCAAATTGTATTTATTTACGTAAGATTTCTTCAACATGCAATATTAAATAGGCACCATAAAGCTTTAAGACTGCAGTAACCACTATAATAATGTTTTTTATTTTCTAAAACTTTATGCTTCATTTTTAAAAGATATCCTTAAATAATATTGCAATGATGGTTGTAAAGAAAGACGCGGATGCTTTTAAAGGGTCTGTGCAAATAGGCACATCTACTATATGCTTATTGGTGTTTCAATTAACATAAAAGGATTCGGAAGTCAAGGAATAGCGTCAGAGTGACATCAGTAGGTAGTTAAATAGTAAAGAATTGTAAATTAGAGTTTGAAAAGTGGTCATTTCTTTTATCTCGCTGAGATATGGGAAGTATAGCAAAATAAAAATGGGTTATAATTAAAATGGGATGACAGATGTAGTGCATTGTGAAAGTTCAGGATGTCGAAAATACAAACGCACTTTGCCTGACAGGAAAAATCCTTAAAGTCAGTGGGAAGCAGATGTATATAGTCACTTAAGCACGTCCGCATTTTACATTTTAAGATGGGAGCTCATAATCAGAGCGCTGTGCCATAATCCCACATATCGCCTTTCACGCTAGCATATTAAGCTAAAGTAGCGACCTTGGTTTCTGACCTAAGGTACTAAATTGCCTGAGCAATATTCATTCTGAACGCAGAAGTTTGGAAAGCTTTTGGACGCAACGTGCATACTAAATCAAGAACATTAGTAAAGTTCCAAGTTCATTGATTTGCTGCTTTTTAGTGTGGTTATCAAAGGGCGTAATTGGAACATTTTGCTTTGTGAGACTGAAAGTGTATGTGGAGTGTATGTTTCTAAAGGTGAAGAGATTATGCATGGGATTGAAGACTTACATTTAGTATCAGATGTCTGCTCATGGCAAAAAGTTGAGTATCCTTTGATACTCTGTGGCTGGCCGGGTAGACTGACGTCAGTTTGTGCTACATGATAGATAACAATATGCAATCCAATGAAGTTGCATAATAATATTCCATTCAGTCGAATCTACAGGCAGAGCTGAAACTATCGCATTCATTATGTTAAAAGTAATTCTTCTTCTTTATGGTGAAACTAAGCTTACGGATTGTGGTACTTATAATTCTCCTGCTACTCGTATATTCTATTAGGAACGGATATGCATGTGCCACAGATAATACTAACTGCTGCTAATAATACTATAGAGATGGGCAGAGGAGTTGTGAACTGCTGAGAAATACAAAGAGACGCAAGTGTAAGCTTCAGGATTGCTCTTCTTAAGCACATAAATCAACAAATAGGTCTCATCTCGCCCAGTTTTCAAACCGCATTTGCGGCTTTCAGATTTGAAGCCTTGAAAGAAGAGCCGGATCCTTAATACGTTATTTTCTTGGTTGAAAAGAGAAATGTTATTTTAGTTTCAGTTTACACGGCCTTCAGTCGCGGTCCAACGTATTCTCACATTTTAAATCCTCATTTCCTTGCATGCTGCATTAACACAGAATTCCATTGGACACAATGCACACGACATGCGAGTGTAACTTATAGCATTTTCTGTTGTCGGCTAATTAGCTCCAGCTATACAATACACATGTATAGATGTGCTACGTACGGTTGTGGGGCACTGCAGATACGATGGCAAGAAATTACAAACAAAATAGGATTATAATTGAACACGCGGTGCTTACTATCAATATTTACTTACACCTAAGTAAGTAATATAATGGGATATGTATGCACAAAATAACTAATCGTAGACCCGATAGCTGTACGTGAGTCTCTATTTATTTATGTAGCCCTGCAATATTAATTTTGATAATACACCTA
The DNA here is from genome assembly GCA_019776445.1 of Tomocerus maximus. NCBI lineage: Eukaryota > Metazoa > Arthropoda > Collembola > Entomobryomorpha > Tomoceridae > Tomocerus > Tomocerus maximus. Next base: position 6,442 of record JABASH010002524.1, on the reverse strand, counting down.
GCCTCTTCTGTGTGCTGGCTCACCCGCTAGCACTCAACAAACGATAAATACCATTACAACACTACAGAAACATTTTGCATCATTTTTCATTAATATATTCATCTGAATTCATTTCCCCTGAGTGTCCCATTTAAAATCCTTAGTGGTTTTACTTTTGTAACTCAATCCGGGAATCATGGTTCAACTTGAGCTAGAATAGTTTTCCCCCAAAATAATCGCCGCTTACATGTAGAGTTGAGCACTATAATTGTAAGAAGGCCATTTCTAAATGGTCTTAGTACAAATGGGGTGTGTGCACTGTGTAGTCACAATACTCCTGAATTGTTAATTTAGTGCTAGTGTAATTTTATGCGGTGGTAAGTTGTAATGTAACATGATAACCGTGAGAGGTACAAGGAGATACTTTACACAGAACGTTGTTGAATTGAAATAGAAACTTTCTATTTAGTCAAACGAAATCAGAAACGAAGAAATTCTCTCGTCAGTGATGTGCTTAGCTTTTACTCTACGCTCTATCCCTACTTGTATCTCTATAAGTCTAGTGCTGTAAACAAATAGTGCGCAAAGTTGAGATTTTAAACACAAGGGTCGGTTGTCCATATACTTACGTAGGCACTTAACATTGTGTGAAGTTGCCACCGGGTATATGTACATACTTATCTCTGTTGGCCACTGAAATTTCACTTTCGCCGTTAGTGTCGCCTATATTTATAAGCATTCTGTATATATTTATAGAAGCATTATGTATATGTATTTATAAGCATTCTGTAGATGCGCCTCGTCTTTGTCTACTTTCCCTTTGCTCTCTATTGCTTTAGAAACTCATTTTACACTGTGGAAATGAAATACTACCTTCTAGAGGCAAGGATTGTGAAGACGTTTCAAGTACTAAAGTAGTAACACTCTACAGAACTAACGAAAGTGACATTCTCAAAATAGTCTGGCCATGCAACAGAGACAGAGGCTAAATTTTTTAAAAGAAGCCTATACCAGGCTGGCTAACAGACTCGCGGAGTTAAAATATTAAAGCAAAAGATTCACAAGTCATCATTTACATATACACCGTTGAGTAATATATGAGTACACGCTACAGCTCAAAATTGCATTTACATACGAAACTTGTTACACAAACTGGGCTCAAAATAGTAGTACCTACAGACAAATATATAAAAATAAGATGTTATGCGACTGAATGTTTCATATCTCTCACTCTATGCATTCTGCTGATTTCTAGCACGAAATTCCTCCAATAAAATGTACGGCATATTACACACTGCATAAATTTTTAGCGTTAACTAACGGGAAACCTAAACTTAAAAAGCACCGGCGACATTAAAAATAGAGTAGAAACAATTGAAGTTCAAGACGACTCAAAACATTTAAGTAATTTGGAGATAGCATTCCAAATTTAAATCGCTAAATAAATTATGGTTTATTTCTCAGTCAGGAGACGACAGGGTATATCCCTGGATAAAACATTTTAGTTTATTTATGCTGAACATGTTAAATAAATCGACATTGAATACTCTCTTTGCATTATTTTCATAGAAAGTGTTGGTGAATTGAGTAAGAATCCTCTTTTGGTATGCATTATAGATATGAGTCAGAAGTGGCTAAATGTGATAGTCAGATTCGGAGGACAGGAGACAGAAAGTGGGAGAGCTAAGAAAGACAGAGAAAGGAAGAAAAGTGAAAGATACGAAAAGGAAAGTTTGCTAAACAGTTGAGAAGTTGACTGGAAGACTGTGCTGTACTCCGGCTCACTCAACTTAGTTCACAATCAGTGAGTTGAACTGAATGAGCATAGGGAAAGCAAAATTGGACTGTACATAATATAAATAGGGAGAAAGTGTAGAATTAGGTATACTGAATAGTGAATGGGAAGAAGAGCACATTAGAGGCGAGCACCATTGAGAAGACAAGCGACAAGGAAACTTATCATGCATGGCAGACAACTGTTAATAATGCATATAATAAGTAAGAAGTAGAAACTCCAATACAGAGCCACGACCAACCGGCTACAATAACTAACTATACCGAATATAAAATAATTTCTGTGAACCAAGAACTGACTACTCCGTCCTAGTACTTATACGTACACTAAATATATACAAGTTATACGGACAATGAATATCAACCGACACGAAATAATATATCTGCTCTTACGCTAACACTCTGCATATGACTATACTGCCGTGTTCAGTTATTACATTACGTAACTATTTACTCATTGTATTTAGGCAAAAGATTACTAACCAGCTCTAGTGTTGCCTTGAGAAAACCTTGTCTGTTACTTGTAAGTAGTCGGTTAGTAACTCTTTTACTCTCTGCCTCCACTCGACCTTAATATCTCCACTAGACACTATCCTACTGCATGTACTGCGAGAATGCACAGAAACTGTTCCTAAAGGTATGTAGGCGACCAATAATAAATGGAACCTTCCCATCTGCTTCTCCCAGTGGTTTAGATTTATGACGGTTGATTAGAATACTGACTCACAGGAAAATATATATTTGTTTCAAATTTGGAATGCTACCATTCATCAGAAAAATCAACTTGTGTGCAGCCATAATGCACATTTCACCAAATCAAGGAAATAATATAATGGTGCAAATAAAAAGTCAAATGCAATTTGAATTAGATAAGCGGCATTTACTCGATACTCTGTCCAGATTGCTTCAAATTAGTTAACAAAACAAAGATGAAGATTGAGACTTGTGAACAAATGAGACCTAAGAATGGCCAATTTGAAGTTAAGCATGGATAAATTTAGTTAGTTTGTGCTACGAGGTGTGTATAAAGTCGCAAGAGTGGTGAATCGGAAAAAGAGGTTTTAAAATGAGGGAAATAGCAAGCCGCAACTATCGATCAAGTTTTAATTGATGAGAAATGCTAATAGGTAATTTGCAGACAGGCCCAACCGAAGTTATTTCTTGGGAGTATCTAGCAGTATCTAGTAGGAGTAACATAGTTAGGATAATGGATGAAGACAAGAAAGGTTTCTGATTAAAGGTTTATCTGAAGCAGGGCAAGGTCCTTTCAGCCAGTTTCTCTGTGGCGTGTGTGCAGATAGTAATGTGTCTACGGATGAGTACCTACTTAATGTGTGCATAGGAATTGAGATAGAAAGACAAGAAAATAAACATAAGTAAAAGGCCCTTTAAGCCTCAAAGCTAGGTAACGTGAATTATGCAAAGAAGGAAGATGTACAGAGACTGTAAGAGTGTAAGTTGTTCTAGGAATAACAGAGAGGAAGGAAACTACTTAGATTATGCATCAGTATCACTGACATACTAAAGACTTTGATTGGATTCCTTTCCTTGCGAATGTTTGCGGTTGTTTCTCCAGTCTCTGGAGTTGGGGAATGGAAGGCACGTCTGCCTCTATCAAGTCACACACAACCTACGGAAGAGGCAATATGTTAAATTCAAATTATGTGACTATGACAAGAAAACAAACGTATCAAAATGAAATGTACTTTGCTCGTTCTAGTTTTCCTCCAATATTACTCCATAAGTAGGTGCCACAATAGTTTCTTCTACTGCCTATGCATTTGTACTGGAGACACTGCCTACCAATGAATATTACTATTGTACTTAGTATAATACCTTATAGAGGTATACCCGTGTTATAGTCACGGCATTATTTACTTTGTTTGTGCTCTCCTACATAGGTATCTATTTAGGTAGACATAGATCTTGCCTAGATTACTTAGTAGTTCGCATCCCACAGTTAGTAAGTATGGAGTATGTCGAGCAAAGAAGCAATAATGCGTACCTCTGCTAATGGTGGATGTAAATATACCTGAGGAAGAATAGCAGGACGTATTGCATGATGATATAAGAGATACTTAGTACTAAGAATGGGAGAGCTAGGCAATGTCATTTTATTCCTTGGGTAGTAAATAGTAGGGTTAGACGGAGATATGGAGTGTCACGTGGCAGTATGCTTATTATTATGAGTATGGCAGTATGTATGTGGGTTGCTTGGTCTGAGATGGTTTTGCATGGAATGAAACCTCCACGGACATAAATGCGAATGTGACTCTATTCTATGGTTTCACTTACCACGAAAGTTTTGTCTTGGTTGGTTTATTGTCGGTGTGCTATTGCAATACCAACGAACGGAGAAAGTAGGAGAAAGAAAGCTCCACTCAAACTCGGAGTACAGATAGATAGAAAATCCAACCAACTCTTCCTACTAAGCCAAAGTGAGGCTCCGACTCGACAACTTGCTACTTTCACATTCCCACTGCATAGCAATCCTTTCCTTTGCATCTATTTCATTTCGCATCATTTTGAATTTGATCGATTAGAGTCATGCATGAGGAAAACAAATCATTCCCCAAACATTCATTCTCAATTTCATGCATTTACTTAGCACAGCTTTTAAAGCAACGCTCTGCGAGCCAGCCCAACAGAGTCGAGTCATATTACAAGTAAGCCAATTCAAGGAAACATTCCGATGTGCGACCGAGTTACCCGCACATTCAGTCAACATCGTCGTCAACTCACCGACGCCAGGCATTTCCGCACTACTTTCATACTCGGCTAAAATATTATGTAATGTATGTACATACATGCATGCATTAGAATGTATGTCTCAGATGAGAGCCCAAAACGGCAGGGAGACTCAGTAATAGAAGTGCAGTGCAACGTCGGCGTGGCCACAGAAGTAAGAGATCACTAGGCTGTAGGTCTGACTCAACTGAACTGAATCTGATTTCAAACAGAATCCAGTTTAGTAATCCTAATCCTATCTGCATTGCTACCTTTAGTTTGCTGATTGAGAAATGCCTACCTACGTGACGTCAATGACTTGCTCTAACTCAAAATAACAGACTCCAAACTGACTCAAATTGTGGTTAGGAACAGTCAAAAGGAAAAATGGAAATGTGCATCAACTCGGAACATCTTATGCAGACGGATGTCACATCACATCCCAGGGTATCTCTATCCACCGAATCTACAAAGCGACGCTACCTTTGCGGAATGTACTTGCGTACACTCAAAAAACCCGTACAAATACGCTCGTCCTAACCCACATTTTTCTTCGAATGGGCTATATTTATGTGCCACGTATTTACGTATTTCCCCTCTTTTCATCTATCTGTCTTTCTCTTTCCATTAACAGTGTAGTAGAGACTCCAGACGTTCTAGCTCAACTGGAAAGTTGCAAACCTAAAAAGTCTAGTCAGTCTAATCTTCTCTGTTTCTTTCCATTTTTCTCGTCGTGACATTTTTGTAATATCCTGCTAAATGAATTTCCAGTAATGCAATATATTATAACAAATACCAGAATAACACACACACAAGTCATCTTATTTAACTCACACTTCCCGTCTACACAGAAAACTGCATTAGCATTACAGCTATGCCAAATATGTCACTTGGGCATATCTTGTTCTCATTTTATACTTGCTAGACACGTAATTTACTATGACAAAATTCTAACCCAACAGTGTCCTTCTTATGCTTTCCACTCCTTTCTATAACATCTGCACTATACTCAGCAGTGAACATCTTCACTGCTAATACTTTACTGTTAATAGCCATGTTCCATTATTTTATTTCACATTCAAATTGACATCAGGCTTATCTGATTTTCTGCTACCTACAGCAATTATTTCCTGATTTCAGGAATCCCTTTCTGCAGTCATTAAGTTTTTTAAATTTGCACAGTAACTAGTTTTATAACTATTTTAAATGTCCAATGCACGATGTTGACAGTAATCCCATTGACAAAAATAACAAAGCAATGGACTGTGAGAGCAATTACTAAGCAAAAGTAAACTGAGGAACAGAAAAAATCATACAAGACGAACAGAAATAAATAAAAAGGCATGGTTTCAGTTTCAAATTGGGATTTAACCCATAAAGTTTAGAAAATACGACAAACCGAAATACTTGTAGTTCTGTACGGAAAGTAATATATTTTCTGCATCATCTTTAATTGAAGGCGACTGAAAAGTTAGACATAATTTTGTTAATCTGTTCGCTTGATATACCAATCCGTCCTTTCCCTTCATCCATTAAAATACAGCATTCATGGTACTACATTAATTATGGTAAGTTGGCATATTAATAGAAATTATCCAACCACTATAATACTTTCATTAACCGATACAAATTTCACTTCACCCTTCAACAATACGGAAAAATCCCAACATGTTTAAACCGGACATAAGAAAATCGACAAAGTATGAAGTTCTGCCACCATCTTTAAAAGCCAATTAGCTTATATTCCAGAGTTGCATAACCATTAAAAATTAATGGCACATGTTTTTAACAATTTTGTCATGTGAATGTGATGAGTGATGTACAGACCTGCAGGCAAGCTGTAATGTCCCCTAGCAAAGTCACCCGCTGGCCAGCGAAACATTCACCCGACAAAAATGCAAATAATATGCGGTTAGCACACAACATCAGCTGTTGACACACT
>JABASH010002523.1:0-19763 GCA_019776445.1 Tomocerus maximus | reverse complement strand
GTGAAAGAGCTTGTCGTACTTCAAATATCTGAAACACGATGATAAAACACATGCATAATCAAAAATATAATTTTCGAAACAACATAAGTACCTATGTTTTACTTCTAGATGAAATGACAGCATTTATCAATAATTTGCGTTGAAAATGAGAATTCTACTCAATCATAGTCATAATATCTAGTTTAGTAGTGAGTTTTTAGCCATTTTGTCATTTCTCTGATACACAATTTTGACGTGTAGTAATTTGAAATTTGGTATATTTTGTCAGTACTCATACATGCATACCATACAAACCGAACGACAACTCTTATCTCTAAAATGGCTTAGCTTTTCATTGATAGAGATAACCTTCGCCTGTTTACATAAATTAAAATAGGAATTGGAATTGAATTTTATACAACTAATCGACAAGTTATAACTGTACGTACCCATGATTAATTATAAAACGACAATGTGTAGTAAGCGCTGCACTTTAACGCAAACGAGTTAACCAAGTTAACTAGCAACGTCAACAAAGATAAGTAATAAAAAGATTTGTTCACTGGCAATTTCATGCAGCGAGCGATTTTGCGGATTTTGATATCTGCCAATCGAAATTATGGAAAATAAATTTTCCAAGATCTTGAAAATTGGTATGTTCAGTTTGGATTGTGAAATGGGGAGTATCAGTACAAAGAGCAGAAATGCACGCAACGTACTTATTTAGGATTAGTAATTAAATTTATTACTATTACTAAATCTAAATCAAACGGTAACTTTACAAGCTTGAGATAAAGCATATTCGCGTATTATCTACACACATAATATTAACTAACGCTCACATAACTCACATTATTTTGCTTAACACACTTATTTTTGTTGTGCATACAAAATTGTACATTTTTGGCTCTGTCAACTACACTTTTATTCTGCTTAACGTAACAAATACCAACGATCTCACATACATTCATTTACTTCCAAGTAATAGAGTAGGTGCAATAAAGTGTGCCTGTAACAGTAGCGTTCCTTTTTTACCTGAATACCTACTGTCTGTGTCAAATTCACCTACATTAAAACTACCTACCTAGTGTATTTGTGTGTCGTTTGGTCATAGCCACAAGGCAAAGCAAGAACAAACGTGAAGTACATTTCTAAAGATACAGTCACCAAAATGTATTCATGCTAATTAACAAATCTTTTTGCACACAAGTTTATTGTGTGAAACGCTAGGGTAAACATAAACATAGGCAGTACATATTTTAGTAGGTACTAGCAAATGTAAGTTTGGAAGAAGTAAAGAGATCTGAAGTAGGTACTTTAAGGTATGGAGGTAGTACAAGTACGGTAGTAGGAAGAATAGTACATTAAGAACCATGCATGAAAGCAGTAAGCATATAAATATAATGCCACAGAAAGCTGTACATAAATAGATATCTGTACTTTCTGTACAACTGTATGATATGCATGTGTTATTGCAGCATGCAGTTATTATATATTCATGTTAGGCAATGTCTCTTTGTAATGTCATTTGTCCTTTTCAATACATGACATACACAACAAAATTCGAGGAGGCACACCAAAAGCATAAAGTATATCGTTTTCAAAAATTTTAAAATTGAATGTAAAAAGGGTTAAATATTATTAATTCATTAGGTTTACGGAACTCCGTACACACAAAAATGAAATCGAGTTTGACTGCTGTGACCAGTGATCCTCTCATGCTTGGAGGCATGATTTGAAAAGAGGTTACTTTGTCATTGATCAGTAGCATCGACGTAAGGTGGAGACAGAAATGATTGGAAGCCATATACAAGCTGGATGACCTGACTATATACCTAACCAGTCACTAAAATATTGGGATGTACCTTTGTACTTAAGTATACATAGGAGTTAGTCAAGAAAACATGGATTTATAAACCGAGACTAGCGAGTGCTCTGCTTTCCTTGGAATCAGAATTGAACATCTGGATGAATGGACATGTGCATGAGCATTAACGTCTACGCTTTTGTTGCTATACTGGTAGACAGACATGTCTCTTCACTACTTACTTGCAAGGGACCTCTTAGCTCTTACCTAATCTATTTTTGTGTGCCACAACCAGACAGCCTCTCTAACAATACTTGCAGCAGTTGTAATTTCTATACAAACAATAATGGTACGTACTTTTGTCGGACTTAGAGTTTCTAGGCAGGTGACCATGTAAAACATATGCCTCTGAATGATACAGAGAATCCAGACTTAAACTTTACAGATGGCAGGTTAGATATAAATAATACACAGCCTACCATTATTTATATAGCAAATGTAAATGTAGGTGAGCATGCTCATGTATACATCAGAATATCTTTTGAAGGAACAGTACACGAAGGGAAGGTGAAGGAATTCACAGAGACTATTGTACTTTCCAGACTCGGAACTTGTATCAGCCGACTAGTGCGGATACCTATAAAGGAAGTTTTAAGGCTCAGTTACTCCAGTTGTCCAGAGCATTTGGAAGTATGAAATATCGTTCTCTAAGATTTCACGGTCCATAGTCCATATACACAAACATCTAGTATACCTAGTTAGTTACGAATGTAAATATATGAAAAATAAAGTTCAATGTGAGATAGGATAAATAGGATCGTGTGCAGTACGCACTACCAGGGTAGGTACTACTAGGGCAGGGGTAAACTTGAGTTCAAATTCAGTTTAGGTACACTTTATTCAAAATTGCTCATTTACGGCACTGCAATGCAGTGGTGTGAAAACGATGTAGACATTGAGATATTCATTAAAATAAAGGTTCCCTACCCAGGTAGGTAGTATTAAATAAACTTAAACTGGGACCCTGAGAACCGTCAAAAAATATTTACTAATTGTCTAATTGTACTATGAATGCAGGGTAACGAAAGTTGTATGTATCAACGAAGTACTATTCACACAAGTGACAAGTAAAAGAAGGATGCATGGCATCAGAAATGAAATCTATAAAAGCTTGGTTTCTGTCATTTAAATATTTTATGGACAACATTGATTTACGCTAATGTGTATAGTATACTTTGTAGTTTTTAACTGTAACCTGCTTCTTTAGAATTTAAAGACAAAAGCCACTTCAACAGCTGTAATCTTAAAACTTTCTGGGCTTGTCGGTAAAAAGGTCATTAGTCATTAGATACTAGAAGACACCAAACTGAGAAACGACAGATAATATTGAATACTGTTCGTAAGAAGCATAAAACTAAATAAAAATGTTATCGTCGTTTGCAAGAAATGTACATAATGAATAACAAAACACATTCAGAAATAGATAATTTACATCAGAAGTCAGAAATAAGAAAGGAAAGCTTTTCTTTTGATTTATAAAGCGTCAATATGTATTGGATGTTATTTTTATGTATGTACCTATAGTTAGTAAAGTGCCTTTATTTGGAGTTTTTGTGCCCCGCCTTTTGTCTCGCTATTTCACTTCAATTTCAATATGTAAACCAAATCACAACTTTCAATTCTCTAGAAATCTTTCACAATTCTCAGCAAATGTTCAAGCATAGTCAAATGATCTATACTTTACCTGTTTTCTCATACAACAAAATGTATCACCTCTATTAAAACGCAATAATTCTAAAGACTAGAGTATTTCAGTAGATACCCCTTACAATGAGTAGATTGGAGTTTTGTGAGTCTGTCGTTATTGTTTGAATAATGCTAACTCCTTGTCACAGAAGGGAATTCAACTGCATTGGTGCAAAATATAAGCAAGCAATTACTTTAAGGGAATTTACTTCCTGTTCCTGTAACAGAAATTCTAAATGACTAAATACGTGCATGTGTTACATTACTTAAGTTGCAATCGAGCTGAAAGAAAAAACAACAATTATTATAATACTAAGCCTCTCTTTTGGGTTGACGGTTGAGTGAATATTTGTCTATATAAGTATTCCATAGAGATATATTTATGTATGTAAACGGTGAGTGTAAGCTAACTTAAACCAACTGCACATGTAGGAATTTTGCATGCACAGACATAACAATGTTATTTAGCTTCTATTTGTAACTTGTAAGTATTATGTACTTATTGAACTATATAGTAAATACAGACAAGTGTCATTTAATTTTATTTGCTTTGGATTATATGACAGTAAGGGACTGTGGACTGCAATCTTCGCTTGCAGAAGCGCATTCATAGGTCAAAATAAACATAAGGTTATATTAATAAATATTGAATACAGGGTCCTGAATCCTGGTTTTGGGAGTAATCATATCAGAATAAAGTTAGTAAGCATGTCAGGACTGAAAAATAAGAACTTTGGGTTAGGTAAGTTAGTTGTTTTGAAATGTGAAGTCGCCGTTAGACTTTTAAACCGGTCAAACTAACCCATTACCCTTCCCGTGACTCCAACGCTACACTACTGAGCAATGGATGTCTTATGTCGTTGTGTTTAATATAATTACTAGATAGAAAAGAGAACCAGCCATAATATAGTCACTAAGACTCAAAACAAAACTCTCGATACAAGTGTGTTACTCAACAACAGGCTTTGTCTTCGTATCAGGTCCACACGGTGGTCAATTGTAAGTTTTGAGTCCTACTAAACCTCCTTCAATCAAGCATTTTGATGGATCGGACCCTTCGTCTCATTTCTTTCGTTTTATCAGTATTTGGACCAAAACGAGATAGGCCAAGTAGCAGCTAATAGCTAAGTTAAGTAGTCAACAGTAGAATAAATAGGCAATATTATTTTGTCAGTAGCTTATAAGAATTCTACTCACTTCAACTACGAGTGAGTCTCGTACACAAGTTTGACTAATTCAAGTCAAGTGGTCGTGTATTAAGAGTATAAGCAAAGTAAGCAACACTCAAGTTTACAATTATTACAACAATCAATCAGCCTCAGCCCTTCCTTATTTTCTTTCTACGTAGTAATACCTTAAATTCTTCGCATAATGACTATCCACTATCCACAAAGTTGGTGTTCAAAAGAACACCTTCTCGTTGCTTCGCTAACTCGCGCACTGCATTACAATTACCTGAACTAAAGTACATGATTTCTTGATATTTCCTCTCAATTCATCTTAAAAATGGGAAAAGTTCCTATTCTCCTGGCACCTGGACTTTTGAGCCATTAGATGTATGGTCTATGCAGTATTTTGTATGCACTATGCTTTAAACATTTTCCCCTAAGATTTCCCTTATTTAAATTATCCACACTCGACTATATTTTTATTATTTTTTGAATTGGTCATTTAGATGATATCTTTAAACACCTGACTGGAGCGAGTGGTAGTTAATTTTATACTGCAAATTGTAATCAGGAAGTAAGTATATAGAGCGTCAATTTTCTAAAGGTTTTGCAATTCCTTCAGTTATCGAAAAATATGTGGAATCCAGTCCAGTGTCTCTTATTGTGAGCATTCTAAACCATTAAATTTGCTTTCTATGAAAAAATGTCCAATAATTAGTGTTATGCAATGTTGCACTGCAATCTAAAAAATCTAAAGTGGTTTGCCTTGTCCAAAAACAATTATGTATAGTGCTTAGCAAGGTACCTTTTCAATTTGGGTAAATAAGTGGGCAATAAGAAACACAACTTACTATTATTCTCTCATCGTGACCCCTTGAAAGGGACAATGAAAGTAGACATTTATACAATATTATAGAAAATGTAAATATAATATTAGTGCATTGTTTAGCCTATTTATCTGTGTCGACCACGCTAAGTCCTTGTTTTCTTCGGTCATGTTCTGTTCATGTTATGATAATGATTACATTGGATTTGAAAGAAGCAAAACAGTACAGAGTTCCTAGAGATAATAGAAAAGGGAAGTTCTGGGGCTTCTATTTTACAATGCAGCCAAAGCAATTCGGTAAATAAATGTATACCATTAAGACTTGTTTGATATACTTATAACACATTTTAGATGCATAAGGTACCAATGTTAGTTGTAGATGCTTAACAATTATGGACCAAATACAATTTTCCCTGTACAATATACAACATGGGTTACAATCTGAATGTAAGCAGAAGCAGGACATGATCGACTGACTTATTCTTTTGACTTGAACTAAAATGAAAGGGTTGAGATTTCGTTAGATAAAAGGGACTCAAGTTGCTAGTCTTTGAAGAAATGCTAGTGCACTGAAGTTGTTGTGCTGTCTTGTGTAAGTGTCCTTCGCAAACATTTTAAAATGTTTTCTATGCTTCGACTAGTTGACTTGCCCTATATTTGTCTCCTAAATTCTTCTCTATATATTGCTTTCTGCGTGCTCCAATACCTATTATAGAAAAAATTTCTTTCATTTCTGTCTCTTCTTGTTCCTTATGATAAATCATATTATGTAGTGCTTAGTGAGAGGAATTTTCAATACTGCCTTATTATTCTAACAATAGCTTGAATCGAAATGAACATACAGTGATAATCATACCATAAATCTATATAAGAATGAGAGAGTACAGATACAAAGATCTATAGTGCTTCTTATAAACTAGGAGAACTGATTGAAAAAGATTATTTCTTTGTAAGAAGGAAGGAACTCCATTTGATTGACATGGCAGGACAAGACCACACGATGCATGTAATGTCAAAAAAGAAATCACAGCGCAAAACGCACTACTAGCTTGGCCGTGACAACACTTATCTAGTCAAATCGATGAAACATTTAGTATGTACTACGTAGTATTAGTATTGCAAAGATCTCTTTATTATTCTGACTAGATGAAAAGGCCTACTCAAAGATAATTAATAACTTAATAATTGAATGAGGTACTTATCTACAAAAATATTTAGCAGTTGCTTGTTTAGTTTTCTCTCATCCAATTAAGCTTTGCAATTTGTAGCTCTGCAAATAATCTAAATAATTTGCTAACGTACCATTTGATACGACAATATTTATTACTAAAAATATCGACTAGCCTAGGTGCCTGTCTGCCGATGTCGTTCACACGACATCAATGCTCATTGTGAACATAAACCAGTGGCTGTTGTACTGATGTCATCTAATGTATATTTGCACCTATGCATCACTGCAACCAGGTTCAGTATTTACTATATTCACTATTCTATGCTGCCTTGCAATGAAAATTTGGTGACCTGCCATCGGCTTCCTATCGGCAAATAACAAACTTAAATATTATCTGTCTCTGCTCATCAACGCAACGGCAGTGTATCTATTGTGTCAACATAACGGGAACATGGTATATCTATCTATGAACAAATATTTAGGCGATAAACATATATACGTAATAGAATGCAAATTAATAAACAATTGCTATTCGTTTAGTATTAACATAGAGATTGGTGAGTTAGTATTCAGTTAGGTATTACATAAACAAAAGGAAGACTTACTGTCACTGTGATAAATGGAACAATTACTGGTTGCCCTCCAATATTAATATATAGGCACCTACCATTATATTCTGTGCGTATAATATAGGTAGTGCATAGACAGAAAAATGGTATAATGAAAATAGTTGGTCGCCTTCAATTTTACTGTAGGTACAAGTCTGATAAACAAGCAACAATGTCAGCCAGTTCAGGTCTAATACAAATATAAAAGTAATTTCGTTAACAATAGTTTAGTTTACAATAGAGTCTAGTCTACCAACCTGCATAGTATGCTTATTAGTATAGCTATCAATCACTAACTCTTTGCTGTAATATCTTCTTGCTTCTGTCCTGCCTTGAACATTATGCATAATTTCTACAGTCCTAGTACACTTTTACCAATGAATTTTTAGAGGTTTGTTTTGTGCACTACTTCACTCATTCCACTGACTAAAGGAAAATTTTCTCGTAAAAATACATTAGTGGGAGAATATGGTCATAAAAACTCACAATAGTAAACATATCGCACAATTTATACAATCACATTAGCCTTACTATTATTGCTTTATGTTTCACCTCTGCCTTGCATGGAAAGGAGTAAGACATATAATGGGTGATGAATAGTAAATAGCACAACATTAAAAACGTCATGGTGTTCATGGCATAGTACATTGCCACCAAATTCTAGTCTTGGAACATAAATACTGCTTGGATGTGAACAAAATACGCATTGGAGCATAGGTATACATTCAGTGTACATGAACATCAAAAAGGTAGCCAGTTTTCTCTTGTCTAATGTACTACAGGGCATCACACTAATCATCTTTTGTAGACTCTTCAACATGCTGATTAATTGGTAGTGTCATTGCTACGGACATAGAAATACAAGTGAGTTTTTTTGGTTCTGTTGGCAATGATGTGGCTTAATCGCCTACTTGCATATACTTATAATTTGTTTACTAATTTTGCTGATTTATTAACAACGCGTTCAAAGAGTCGCCTTGTAGCTGTGTTCATGCATTAATTAGATCACTTGCCCTTTCGTTTTAAGTATTTTTTGGAGAGCATTAAATATTCAGCTACTATCCTTCTTTGTAAATTTCGGAGTAGTTTATGACTTCACCCTAATGCATTTTTACAGTTAGTATTGTATGTGTGTCAAAAATTATATGAAAAAATTCATTAGAATTTTTATGCGGACGCGCCCATAATTTTGTGAATACTTGTTTTGCTGAGCTTTACACTTTACGTACTCATTTCATGATCTTTCTGAAATAAAATATGTTCTAGAAGAATGAAATTTTTTTTTGATTTGCTCCCACCCTAAACTCTAGCTCATAGCTCTCGCCCCAACCCATATTTTAGTAGCTGAGTTACATCTATACGTGAAAGTATTTGACTGGTTGATATTTTCTGAACTTTCGCAAAAGGAATTTGCACCTTTTTCTGTCATGCATTTCATATAGTAAATAGTTTTTATATGTATATGTATAAGTATTGAAATCACTTGAAATAACATCACACATCAGTTAATGATCATTGCATTGGAATTCGGAATAAAATATGAAAGTGTCACGGCTCATGTATGGGCGAAGATGGTTTAGTTTTCTGATTTCCCTGTTGTAAACCAAGTTGTCTCTCATAAGAAATAGAAGTTATAAATTGGCAACATGTGAAGTGTGTATTGCGAAATCAACAGAGTTGACATATCTGTTTCCTAAATACGCTTAAACAGAAAGCACAATAATGTGAAGGAATTATTGACTCCAAGTGCTTTTTATGTCCTAGTCCTAATGTCACAAAGTCACCGTAGGCAAATGATACTAAATAACACAGAATAGAATATAGAGATAGAATATTTCAATGTATTATGTATACAGACACGATGAATTTTATCAATTGCAAAACTATCACTCCAAGAATCAAGAACAACACTAATATTGAAATGACGTGGGAATTTGAGCCTGTCTTGTCATGAACTTCAAATAAAAATGGAGATTTCAACTACTATAGGTAGGTGCTGTGGTGTTACTCGTTACTCATATTATACCCTACCATCTCTAAATAATAGAAAAAAGTAAATCTGCAATGCTAATATTCAGAAGAAAGTTTAGCCCCTGACCGACAGACAGTATTATTGATAACAGAGAGAAGGGAACGTTGACAGATGCATTTTTATGTTGAGGTACATCGGTATTTAAAGATTTGAAGATTTTTCAAACGACTACTGCACTTTGATTTGTGTTTTATTTGTACTGTTTGTACTGAATATACTGAATGAATGTACCTTATAGTAATCCTCACTATATCTTTACATTTCAAATTGTAACCAAAATAAAAAAAATTAAATATCAATAAAAAATAATTTCTATGTAATCCATCCCACAACTAGTAAAACAAAACCGCTATTGCCTGTGTGTGTACTGTGTACGTACACGTGATATGTACTTATGATGAAATATCAAAATATCATACTCACAGGTTCACATTTCTAAGCAAATAACAATGAAAACGTTTTGATAGTTTGCTGTGTACATATAATTTGCAACTCATGAAATTCGATTCGATTCGAGCCCGATTTACTGTATACATTCTCAGTAAACAAATAAAATTAAATAAACGATTACTGAGGCTGAGTAAAGCTTCTGTTTTATGAGGGTAGAATGGTGATATAAACACTTGGGCTCAACTAAAATAAAAATAATCACTTCTGTATTGTATACTATACTGTCACATCACTTATAATGTAATAATTTCACCCACATCCACATGATAGCAATTTCGTCGTACACAGAACATAAAATGGCAATAAAACGTCTCGTCAGTAACGCAGGGGTATGTAGATTCGCACATCTGCATTGAGCTGGTCATTATGCTCGTGTTCAATCTTTCATCAATAATAAAATTCATTATTAGCCTGCAGTGTGGCAGTGTGTTATCATCACTATTTACTTACACCACTTATCACAATCTTCATAGTCATGTTATAAATAGGTATATGTATTTATATTATAGCACTAATACCCAATTGCCAATTACTCAGCCTCTAAAAGTTCTAGCATCACAAATCAATTTTCGTCTTAGTTCGTTAAACTTCATAAAAACTTTTTGATTTACTTTCCGACATAAGAAGCGACACAATTGTGGTGAATGACATGGACAGATTTAAGTGTGAGTACAACTATTGGTAGTACATTTAATTATTATCACACACAATAAATGTAAAATAAATGCGTCCTGGCCTGGTCGTGATCCCTAGAGCCGAACTTCGATTATTATATATAACTATAACTTATAACACACACAACTACTTACAGATCCATAGTCCATAGTCTATAGAAATTGATTACTTTGCATAAACTTCTGTGTGAAATAATGTGCACGTACTATGAGAGGATCAGCCGATACTCGGTGGTACAGTCAGCTGTTGAGTTCAATAGAATAGAGTATGTACCTATGTAGACTTGTCATATCCATGTGTGTGTGTATGTAACGTAACACTCGTATGTAGAAGAAATTTGATCCATTCAATAATCATGAACTGATCGTAAAATTTAGTCACCTACGTAATACGTGCCGTTGTATTATTTATACTTGGCTATTATCTTCCGGCTTCTGTGACTATACTTCATTCTCCAAATTCAATTTGCTAGGATTCAATTGATATTTTTTAAATACATAGTACTACGCGGTAATTACTTAAAAGTGGTATTTTTATCCCTTAATCACACTACCGATATTACCGCATGACCAGAAACAATACCAACGTACCTTATAGGAAGTGAGTGACATCAAATTATTCTAATTTTAAAGAATATCCCTCAGAAATTGAGAGTGGCTATTCTAAAAGTATGTACAAGTTTAAGCAAAGATGACATTTGTACTATTTATTTCACGTTTTCTAAATAATTATACCATTTCAAATAAATCAGATAAGAGACAGTTTGTAAATTGTAATTTGATAGGTGAAAGATAGTATATGTACTATGTACATCGAAACTTACTTATAAAATAAGTACATAATGGTGGACTAAATAACCAAGAAGGGACTTTAGCGTATCTAAGGTCATGGTATGGCACTATACTATCTTATCCAGCTGCTAGCTCACATTCCCGTCTCCCGTTCGCATGAAAACCATAAGGATCAACAAAAGTGGGTAAGTAATGACTGGTAAGTGCACTAAACTGAAGAGAAGCGATATCAGAGTAGATTGTCATGAGAATCATGAAGAATCCACTAAAGAAGCTGGTGCGTTTGGTTCTGCTTTAAACTGGGATGGGATCAAAGCAACCAGTTTACTTGGATGGGATGTAGTAGAATACAGATATAACTGTCGATAGTAACATAAACATAGTAATAATAGGGTGTAACTAGTAGCTGTATTGTAATTTTTCCAATCTGTCACAAAATAATATATATTATTTATATAATATATAATATTATATAATATTATTACAATCCTATACTGATAAGTACTACCTTAGGACGACCATATGCTCAAAGCTCCCATGCCTTTCTTTCAATGCCTCTGTGTTTAGTTGTGCACTAACTGCTCTGCACCATATTAAACCATTTGGGTTTCCTTATTTCATGACTGTTTCTTCGACCCGTGGGACCCTTTACCGCAATACATACGAGTTCACTGAAGTTGACTTATCTTTGTTCCTTTGAATTTCATTTATCCTGGACAACTGTCTGAAAAGGGGCAGGCTGTGACATATTGTATAGATATGTATGTATGTACATAATGTACAATATTGCAGTTTAATGTTATACAAATGTATTTAATCCTCTAATCTTTGAGAGTAACATACTATTTACCTTCTACTTCTACCTGTACCTACAGTCGATAATCAAAAATTATACATCAACTCTACGAACTAACATATCGGATATTAATTACATGGTTTGTTGGTGCTTTAAGGAAGGAGATTTAGGCATTTTTATTATGTTTTTATTAGTAGTGGGTGCTAATTACTTAAATATACTATTGTTATAGTTATAGATACTTTCAATATCATAGGTCTATTATATTGTTATCAATTATCAGCCTTATCAATAGTTGCAGCAATTATATCTTTCAAAAGCATTGAGTAGAACAGGACTGAACTACTGAGTAAGATGCAAAAGCTCTGGATAAAAACGATTTACAATGAGACTTTATTTTCTGTTAATAGTTATCATGTAGGTAGTAGCAATTCTATTTCCTTAGTTATATCAATTATATGGGACGGGGCACGAACTCTTTCAGTCTTTAGCTTTTTCTACAATGTATAACGTCCTTGCTTAATGCCTACCCTTATCATAAACTTGCCCTGCACTTCTCGTTCCTTTCCAACCTAAGTACCTACTTCAGACTTTTACCATATTGTTTACTCCTTTTCCTTAACTATTTATATATGTACTAGGCATTCAGTATGATCCAGCTCAGCAATATGGGTATACCTCGACATTTTACATAGGAAATGTGCTATTGGCATGACATGGCACAAGATATTTATGTACAATAGATGCTAGATGGAAGGATATAATATGCTAAAACTAAGTTTAACGAAGTTAGTTAGTAGGCAGTAGGTATACCATAATAATTATGGTATATGTACAGCAGAATGACATGACGGTCTGAGTACTGAACTCAGCCAAAGTATAAGTGTAACTATATCCATATTAAACCAGGAATTTTCTATTATTACTTACTACAACCAAACCATCAATAAATGATCATCATAATCATATCATACAGAAAATTCAAACTTTTATGCATTATAAATATTATAATATACTGTATCTTTTAAGCACTTATTCTGAATTCTGTATACATATCTACATCATATTATATGGTACATTAGTAGCTTGAGTTCACAAACAATGTTCCAATTACCCATTATTATATTAACTTAACGAATACTACTTAATGTTCAATGCGTTGCGTTGTAAGCAAGTATGGTTAAGTTCCTATTCTTAAGTTATTTAAATGCATTATTTCAATGAAAACTGTGTTCATAATATTCATGAACAAACCCGGTGCGATACTACAACGTGCACTGCATTATTTGGCTACTGCAGTTGCAGTCTTCAGCTCCAGTTCAGCTTTGATACAATATACAACATTACAGTATTTTGTAACAAATACTTTTATGGTATACCTACTAAACATAAGTATACTTCAACAGTGCAGTGGAGTCTATTATAGGTCTCTACTCTGCTTCACTACTTTTATTATTTTCTATTGTCTAAGATTCAGAGAGATACTTGATACTTACTCAAAAATAGCTACAAAACTTATACTGTTCAGCCAACATGTTGCAATATAAAGAGTCAATTTTAAAATAATCCAAACTTCAATGGTGTTTGTTAGGGTAGTAATGGGCCATGGGGAAGTCCAACTGGTCAATCTTAATACCTGCTAGCTTTAGCCTGCCATGCACTGCAACGGACGGACCACGTTTTACTTTTAAATACATGCGGTTCTATATTCTCTATAACTTACATACATTCAAGTCAGTAGTAGCGTAGCGGTAGCTCTTATCGACTAAATGACTAAAATATATTTTTAACCAATAATATTATAACATTATATGATATAATATTATAAGCATTGGACTAGGTAAAAAGTAAAAATATTTACATAAAGCTAGATGATTCTTTTATAATTTACACAAAGATCATCACAGATGTATAATGTGTACTATACAGTATTTTTCCAGAGGTATTTTTGTACACTGATCACATTTGTACTCCATTTCCATACTTAAACTTCACCCACCTCACAAACTCAAAATTTGCAAGACCATCATGGCGTACACAAAGCAAGTAATGCAAAATGTGGCTCTCATCGTAACTCCAAGTGCTATATTATACTTTCCCATTCCATTTCATATTTATTTCTGCTGCACATTATATTTAACCATTCAGAGCAAGAATATGTAGGCACCTACTTCAAGTGTAAACCCTGTTATCAATATGCAAAACAAAAATAATTATTTGTCATGTTATTTCGTAGTATTACCTGTACCCTTAGCTTAACTTGACAAACACAAAAATATTTTGTGTCTACTTCTATTTATATGTACCTGCACTTACTAATCATTGTAATCATATATTTTCATGAATTTAGTATGCTTCATGAATTTTGTTTAATTACTTAGTGCACGACAGAATCAAAACGATAATGTAGTAGGTATTAGTGTAGTAATTTTAAGTTATAGATATCGGTTAACACTGCTTGTGGAGGATTATAGTCACAAACTTATACTCAAGACATGGAGTATGGACAATATGGAGCTGAACTGGGGTTTACGATATAATGGCATCATCACGGTATAAATATTATATCAATATCCCTACTATCTATATGTTCCCTATCAAGATTTACAAACAGCTGTCTGTGCAAGTCGATTCTGTCTATTTCTTGGAAACGTTCTAGTTCCAAGGGATTTTCTACTCCATAACTGCATTAGCCACATAAACACAACCATTTTTCTGTCGTTTACAAATTGCCTTGACAAATGCACCTTGTCAGTTTCTCTTCGACCAAAATGAAGCCTATTCTCAAGGTAGCTTTCATACTTGGCAGCAGAACACTTTTAACGATATCATATCATAAATGTATTAAAATTCATAGATAAAGTCGATGCTTTAAGTTCTCAACAATCAAAGCTTTAGTCCAATCTAAGTGAGGTTGACATTGGCATTTGTGATTTTGAAAATGGAACATGAAGCTATATGGAACGAAACATTCTAAAAACGTCTACTAGTGTTGGTCTTGGTACATGGCATGATGTCAGAGAAACATTTGGAAAAACCGGGCTCCGGATCCAAATCTCGGAAGCCGGGTTTCGATCTTCAAAAGTCGCAGACCACAAATACTATTACATTGAGTGTAGATATGTATATAGTTGATATTGATAGTACCGGAATTAACCAAAACCAAACTGTTTCAGTATATAGTAGGAAGTGAAGAGGTCATTTTATTATTGTACGAACCAATGTTTATAAATATGAAAATAGCGAACTCGGATCACTAATTAACTGAATTTTAACGATGTTTTCATTTTCCATTGCTTCTGCTTGGTAGAACTTGTAAAATTGCAAATGGCATATCATCACATTCAGCGAAAACTTTCGAAACTCGTGAAACTAAACTTCGCAGCTAGCATTATAATAAATATGGTGATGGTGACTATGCTGTCTTTGAACTTTGGGTTGCACTCATACATTGAATCGAAGAATTTGGAGATCTATAAGATTTTATTTTCAATCTTAGTCATTTCATATTTTGGTTCACATACAAATGGTAACACTTCGAGTGTTACCACTTGAAACTCAGCAGTTGTAATTAAGAGGCACACAATACACGACACAATGCAATCTTCTTTCCAGTTTTCAATAGCACATCCATAGTTGATTCCACGTCCATTTTCAGTTAGATGATAATGATACATTAGAACAGACTTTCCTTAATTTGAAGCTTTAACTATGTATTATATTATGAGCATATGCACCATGCACTAGATTTTCTACATTAACATCAACCATTTTCCTATTTTTCCTGTTGCATGTTCAGATAAATATTTTCTACTGAACAAACTTTCCGTAGGATGTAGGAAATGGTAAAACAGGAACTACGTATTTCATTTTTAAATAAGCCACTGAGTTTTTAGATAACTTCACATAACACTTCAATCATTTACATTATAATATGCTATACCCACATTTAATCGAAGAGTCAAAACCAAATGACTAGAAATTTACTTTCATCTTTCGCATAATTTTATCTGATTTAGCAATACAAGCATTCATTATATATGTAGGTGCTTTGTAACTTATCATTTCATACAAACCTATAAGATTGTACATATACAGTACATCTTGACGAATCATGAGCCAGATTATAATATATCTTTGTTTGGAGACAGAAAGACAGATTCACTGTACAATTTGCGGCAGACTTGGCTGGAAGTTGAGCAGTGAGTGAGCGAAGTGAACATTTACCATTTAGTTAGAACAAAAACCAAAAATGAAAACGATGCATGGAAGGGAAAAACTATTTCGATTTGAATCCTAAGGATGTCTATAGCTGATGAAAAAGCGAAACATCAGACATCAGATAGAAAAGAATTACTTTACCTGTATCTTAATGTATTCTTCAATGGCCCTGAGAGCAGAATCCGTCAATTTCAGAAAAATCACTGATTTCTTTCCACTTAAATTTGTTTGTGATGACAAACCATATCGTGAACCTTCTACCAGCGCCATTTCTAGCTAACAAGGCTAGAAATCTTCACGAATAACACTATTATATTTTTATTTTTGCACCACTAAATGTTACTGATTAAAATTTTCCGTTTTGCCTTAACTGAAATTTCAGTTTGTGTCGTTTTCAGTTCTCGGTGTTGTTTCAGTTTGTTTGTGCAGTTCCGTGATTCCGTCCGTTCGTTCCGAGCTGAAATTGACTTGACTGGATTTGAATTTGACTACACACACCACACGTACTCTCTTGGTCTATCTCTATCTACACTACATGCAATACAATAGAATATACACTCAAACTCACAGCACTCAGAAACTCAATTCAAATCAACTCACAGACAGTCTCACTCACAGTTCGAAACTTCGAACAATTTACCATACGATACAGATACTACGAACATACGAACATACACACGATACGAGAGCCAACCAACAAAACAACCAAACTCTCGGCTCCTTCTGTTCTCTCTTCTATCTCTACACTTTATTTCGCCGTTCGCCTCACACCACCCAACCCACGAATCCAACACAACATTTTCTGTACACATAGACACACAGTCACTTTTCAGTTACCTTACCTATCTAATACATTTTACACCAACGTTCCTTGTTTATAAGCCGACTTTATACAACCTACTGAACCTACTATTTTATTTTCCTTCAATTCACTAACTCACCTCAAAGGCTCAAAAATTACATCATGCATGAGATTGCGATAATAAATTTTTATATTAGAGATGGACTCACCAGAAAAAGTTACTAAATACTAACTTAATTTTGTAGAATTTTCCAAGCTTGAAAAAAATACTAAACTACATAAAGATATGTATCATCTACATCGTTCTGCACTGTGTATCATCTGGAAAAGGAGCGCTTTCTCTATGTCTATTGCATTGGCGAATGGCGAATATCTAAACTTGTACCTGTCCAGTGCGTACACAATGCATGACAAATAATTTTTTTATAACTTTCCATTTTTATTTTTTCAAAAACAAAACATATCAGAAAAGAAAGCAATAATCGCAGTTAATGCCGGCACAGAAAGGCAACAACTTCAAATGGTGTGAAAAGAAAAAAAATTGAATTATGCGCACTGGACCTTAGGCTATTTCTTTACTTTCTTGGTCTATTTTAAAATAGGTATCAGCCAATGAATTAGAGTAGTAGCTATAAATGAACTAGAAAATAAAAATCATTTAAAACTAGGTTTAAATGACTAAAATTCCAAATTGTGAGGTATTCTATCTATATCTAAGGCCTGCAATAGCCCTTTTAAAAGACCCCAGCAAATTTTATTTGTAGCGATAATGAAGCTTAAATTAATGAGCACAGTTAGAAATACAGCACTTCTCAACAGAATTTGCCAAATGCTCTAAAAAAAGTACGGGTAGGGCACATTTAATAAACTTCTGAGGTATGCTCATCTCATACTGGCTTTTATGATAAATATATCGAGGAGGTACCTGTAAAGTATATCGTTATTGTATTCGAAAATTGTTTTCTTTTGTGTATGTATTTGCAACAAAAGTTCTACGTTCTAGGCAGCGGCTGAATTACTGTCTATAGACGCTGACGCGTGCTATAATCGCGATGTTGAAACTATGTTATCATCTTAGCTAATGTACCTAAGGTATTTTCTATCATTATTATAATATCATTCTACGTCCGTCTGTGTATTATGTACTATGCACACCAATAACCATGCAACATAAACTAGCAAAAAATGTGCAAGGTTTTAATAGTTAGTGTAGTGAGTATGTATTTCATACATGTACTACCATACATTTTTGCAATGTACATTTTTGCACACATGCGGGCAAAGGATACTAATGTGGAACTACACAATGCAGTGTACTAGTGTATTGTAGAGTACTTACAGTAGAATGCAGATTCTGTGTACAATGATATTATTATAATATTGTAATAAGGCAATAGCAACGTTTGCAGCAGTCAGTCATATTATACTAGTATAAGCATATAACAGTTTGCTTTGCATTTGAGGTTTTATGAATTCGGAGGAATATTGTGATCATTTTCGTCTATTCTAAAGCTATCTGGCTTGCAGGTGTAAAATCTTTGTTTCATCTGCGCTATAAAATGTGTTATATGTCCTGGTGTTTGTTTGTATGAAATGATAATGACGGTATGATAAAATTGAATCCACAAGCCCACACTTATAGATAAAATCACTTATCTATATCAACTTATAATATACCCAAATATATTATTGTTGCATTCATTATTTCTCAAATAATATGCAACCAACAAACCAAACTTTCGGTGCCACTTGCCACAAAGACTCTTTAAAAAGCGAATTCCAGCATTATCTGTTTCACCTACTATTAAAAATCATTGGTAGAGATAAAATGTGCTAATGCTATTATTTATTTTCTGTTGAGAATAACGTTTTGAAAGATTATCCCTTGACAATCTTCCAGTATTTCAAATTATCTTGGCTAGATGCACAAAACATTTCACCCAAATACCATTAATACTATATACTAATTAAAAAGCCTAAATTTACAACTTTTCTGAATCTAAAGCTTTTTTTTCAAGATCTACCGTTTGGTAGACAAAGGCAGGTACCTATAATAGGCATTTTATACTTATCAATTGGGGTTTATTCTTTTAAGCAATATTTTTAAAATATTCCGTGGATTTGCATACATTTTACATTTTTATAACTAATTTATTTTGTAGAAATTTTATTACAGTTCCTAGATATGCGCCTGAGCATTGAATTTTGGGCTCACCATCCAAACATAAATACATAGAACACAAGTAATATATTGCTCATTGCTCTATCTACTAAACTTCGGAAATAGTTTTATACTAGTTACTAGACTGCATTGGTTACAAAATTTTGAATAGTAGACGCCCAGAAAGCTGATTTTGTAATATGCCGTTGCAATGCAAATGTAAACCCATCATAATTGTATTATATAGTATTACATAAAATAGGCGCTTGCGCATTGCATTTGAGTCATGCCATCCAAACCAAACATACATACATACATGCTATTTTTAAGTATGGAACAAGCACCTGCGCATTGCATTTTAGACACGTCATCCAAACACAAATACAACATACAAGCATACATGCATACATAGCAGATAAAAATACATATGTTGCAGGCAGTTTACACAGTCCGCCCGTATGGACATATCCACTTGGGGAAACCCCCAAATGGTCAACACCAAAGCGTCAAAACCTAACCTAACCTAATC
>JABASH010002522.1:0-19780 GCA_019776445.1 Tomocerus maximus | reverse complement strand
GGATGGATAGGATACAAATATTTATCGAAAACTGTTAGCCCTAACACCAACTTCACTTAAAATTACTTTTAATTTGCATTTGTCAATTTTACATGATTTTTGTCTAGACATCGCATCTTACTATTCACAAAACGATTATCTAAATTTCTTACATCACCCACAGTTGAAAATAAAAATTAATGCTCAACAATATTTGCGTTGAGTTTTTGGCTTTCTTTCATGTCCATCATGTGCACCTAGCAATTAGGTATCTACTTTACATAATATCAACAGAATTGGCATTTTTCTTTCGTGATCTTATTTTTTGCAAGAAAGCAACGCATGCGGTTGTATACTTATATTCACAAGTCTGTATACATTATTACATTTATCTTGAGGCTCTAATACTTACAGTACCAGCACGCGGCATCACATTATGCAATGAAACGTAAAAATAGTGAATAAAATTAGGCGTTTCTATTTCGTTCTAAAGCAATTACTCTATATACAGTAATTGACTACTCACATAGCAAAAACGATCTGAAAATCATTCAGTCATTTAGACGTTTTTATCAAACGCTTAAACTGACTGAAATGTACTGTGGGTGTCAAGTTCCCCACACCTTATAGCCCAGAGACAAATTTTTGCATATACTTTTATACAGAAGGTTCGCTATAAACAATAACTTATCATGCCTTTATAGGTAATAATTTCTCATATTTAATATACCTACTACATATACTTCTAGGAATCTTTATTTAGATTTTTTCCCTACCTCCAATTACCGATATGAGTGCCTCTAGAGGTTCGAGTTTTTTATACAACATTAAAATGCGTCTTGGACAATAACAGAGAAATCAATGCCTTTGCTAAAATACGAATTACAATATTTTGATAGTAATGTGTGTTGGAGTCAACATTGTAATGCAATAAAAATCTGCGACCTGGCCTAAGTACACAAAGATACCTATATCGTTGTGAAACGCATTTTAATTTCTACAATGAGATGCACTTGCATTTTAATTTTATGACGTACTCTTCGCATAAGAATACTGCACCATGGATTAGGAAAACTTACCAATTTTTGTGGCTGAGTAAATGTTTTCAATAGGAAAGACTGAGCCAAGATTATACAAAATGACTTTGGCCAACGCTGGAACCAACTGGGTTGTTGTCACAAGTACATTCACACAATTTGGTCTGCAAAACAACAAAATGGCAATGTTACACTTAATGATTCAATTATGATATAAATATTACACCTTACTGAACCAAACTGTGGAGAAACCCTTATGAAGTATCAAAATAGAAAACAAACTGATCAAAATACAATGACTCATAATCAGTCCGTGATTTTATTGCTTTTGTGCCATATAACTTCAGATTGTCTGTAGAAGTTGCTGCAGCGTGCACTAATAGTAATTTTATGAATTGGAAGGGATTTATATATTTAGCCTGAGTATCAGTACACTTGTGCGAATTCCTAATAAACAGTTGTTGTGAAAGGCATCTGAATATTAATTTGTAGCATTTGATTACAAAGGAGCATGAATTCTTGACAGTCGGTCAATACGCAAATAATCCAACGATTTTATTCATTCTTGTCTTCTATTCATTTGGATGTATTTCCGTGGTCCGTGGTAAATAAATAAATTCCTCCATATTCATTCAACTTTGAAAACGGTAGTTACTGATAGAGTACAATATTATGTAGAATACCTGGAATTTATGACGGATAAGCATTTAAGGGTAAGTGATGCCCAGTTGTCGGTGATTGCTTCAATTTCAGTTCGCATTTGCAGCCACTGCTCTCTCGTTCCGGGTCCCATCATCCCTGTAAATTGACAAAACACATTTTTATCAGCGAAAGTGACTCAGCTACTGCCATAATTTTATTTCCCACTTCGTACATAGATACTTATCATTATAAATACTTACAACTTATAAAGTGCTAAATATAAAAACACGATTATATACATTCATTGTCTATTGCGTGTCTAACAAGTACGTGATTAGTACTCCTTGCTTCGTGTGTACAATTATTACTCTGTGAGTTGACAGTTGTGAAATGCTTCTGGGTTTGTTAGTTATTATAATTTTCCCATAAACCATTTGTATGTAGCATTGGATATTAGTGTGATAAAAGATTTAAAGATGTGAATGGAACCTCTGAACATTTCTAAGTCTAAGAGAAGCAAAAACGTGTGGCATACTAAACACTACACTGTGATATCCAAGGGCAATAACCAAACAGACAAAATCAGGTGGAAGGCAAAGACTAAGTCATAAAGAGACATTGACATACGTAAAGGAATCCACTGATATTAGTACTTTTGTCTTTTACACTTGTAGGTATTAAGGGGTTATTATATAAGCATAAACAAGGTGAGTTCACGTTTTAAATGCCTGATGTGGTTATCCTAATAAAAAATAATTCCTGGTGCATTAACACAGGTTACATGACTGAAAATCGTGAAGGCAAAATAATGACACGCTAGACTCAACATGGTGTGACAAATGACAAAATAATGCTTTAAGTACCTTTTACATGATTGCTAGATGCATTGAATTATGGGAACTTAGCGTGTACATAATTTGCATAAATTTCATCTGAAATTATGGTGTCAAGAGCTTAAGCTTCCCATGAAGTCTAATAAATACTAGTACTAATAAAAGTCAAAGTCAATATGAAAATAAGTTTCCAAAAGATCTTTAGGATTTAAAAATAGAGTCTTGCGAAATTGAATAGCAATTAATGTTGCAAGGCTATAGAATAGTCTTTAACAAGCTGTCCATGCGATACAGAAAATTTTTCGAAACGACAAATTAAAAAATGCAAATAAGAAGGAAAGTGTGACCAAGAACTTGCAATATTATAAAGAATCAGAAGTTATTTTATTTAAAATAAATGCATTCGATTAGTTTGGCTTGGCTGTGTCAGTCTCAGAAGGAATGAAAACGCCCCTTGTAATCCCTCGTACAAAAAAGCAATAAAACACTCCAACCTGATGGTTTCCCTTTGCTCAAAGAACTTATCTAACACTATAGCTAATTAACCACGCTTCGCCCTGTCATTTAATGCTTCATTCCAAATCCTCTACTAACTCTGCTATGAATTCATTACAACATTCAATGCAAGTAAGAGTTTCAGAATCAAAAAAGCTTTATTTTGATATGCTTTACCATCAAAGGACAATCTACTTTAGTGCATCAGAGATGCATTTCAAGCTTATTTCTTCATTAGGACAATTGCTATAATTGTTGTTACTACATCTACAATGAATACTGAATCCTTTTGTTGCGTCCATTTAAACTGTGACAAGATATTACACGGTCAGTCAAAACTCAAGGCATGTCAAGTCCAAAGAATTGTCTACGAATGTAAATAAAGTGCACAACATAGATAATACTGCAGCAGAATCCATACTCAATATTATATATACTGATGCAGGATTCTGTAGACTCTGTATCTCAGAATTACTAACAAAACCGACTAAATCAAAATTAATCTAACATTATAGCGTAACATTTTTATACTGTAATTAATTTCAGTTAGTTAGTTTAAAAAATCCAATCGGTAACGTTAATAAGGTACTTGCTACTGCCTTATAGACATCTGGCTCTGTATAGATTTATGCAGTATTTAACTATTTAACTGTAGAGCTATCTTTAATATATAATTGCATTATGATTATGATACACAGTATAAGTGTGCTGTGTAGGTTATAATATTATAAGTATATTATATTCACGTATGTACCTACCTATTTCTTGTTGCTTCTTACTACATTAGAGGACTTGAAGTGAGTTTCTTTTCTGTAATACATAAGCAAACTGAAATCCACAAGAAGCAAGAGTAGACAGTTGCTGTACCTAAGTATGTTTCTATATTGCCTATATGCCTATAAAAACTAGTGACTTGTCTACCATTACGTGTATTTTCACTTTCATTTTATTACTCCATGAGGTCAGGTTTCAACTTCAACTTCATAAATGTATGCATGCATATTGCACAGATTATATCGCTCTTCCTCTGTTCTATATTGTCCTTTGGCTTCAACTTCCAAAAGCCAAATCAACTAGCGACATGCTACGAATTGCAATTTTATTACCAAATATATAATGCACTACTCTAGTACTACATCCTATCATAATCATCTTCGCCAGCTCCATACTAATCTTATCAAGTTTTCTGCTCCCATATATTCAAAGCCTAAATTATTGTGAGAAATTAACAGCAACAAATGTCACCATAGTCATTGTTTACTTAAACATGTGCCTATTGTGCATGTACACAGGGTGGACAATTCAAGTTGTTTGTATAGCTACCAAATAACATTGCATGCAAGGTAGAATGTACCAAAATAAGTGATTAGGTTGTTTGTGTTCTTGTAAACTGCTTGTTCGCAAGAACGGCGTTAATTATATGAGTCTTTTTAAATAGATACAATTAAGGCAATTGTCAAGTACACTTACATAAGTTAAAAGCATCTACCTTACAATTATAATTATGGGTAATTGTAGTAAACTGTGTGTTCAAGTATAAGTAGGTGGGCACCTATCCATTCAGTCTTTGAGGTTCCCTTCCGCTATTCTATGCGCCAACAATGATGCCCATTGTTCCTTGTCTTAGTTTTATAAAAATGTCAAAGACAGCAATTATCCCAAATTACTTTCTTTTCCGCAGTAAACACAATCTGCATTTTACGATTAGCTATAAAATTACAATTACACTTTTGTATAATGTGGAAGAATTACTAATATTAATCTCCCATATAATATGTGTCCAGTTGTAAAAAATGAATTTTATTACTACGCACCTAATGCCCAGGCTAACAAATAATGTTAATTACTCCAAAGCATAATAATTGTGCTAATTAACGGACGTTACTATGATATACCCCTTCGTCCTTGCTGTTATTGAAAATTCAAGTTTAGTCGATTCTTTAAAAATATCTGCGTTAAAAATGCATTATACAATTATGTACAGGTATTGTTGCACAGGTATATTGAATACTTTCGGCATAAGTACCTATATGTAGTAAAAGGATTGTGATAGGTTTGATTTCTAATTTCCTTATTGAAGCGAAACCGTATTTGTTGTGCTTAACATGCTAATGGGGTTTTCTTGTTCATTATAATAGCCATGAATTGGTTGGACAATTGCTAATTATTAGCTAAACACGTATCTGCCAGATAGTAAAACAATACCTTTGATGCTTTTCTCAATTGCAGAATAATTCTTAGAATGTGTTACTCAAACATTAAATACAGAATAATCTACCTATGTGTTACGTATAGTAGTTGTCACAGAAAGAATTCTACTTTAATGGCAGCTAATTAAGAAAACACACATGAGATAAACATTTTGTCAAGAATTAAGTAGTTATCCGAAGGTAACGAAAATTTAGAAGGGATATTATTAACGAGCAAATATCAGAAGTTGATTATAGATTTCCTAGGCAGAGTGTCACAGAGGAACAGTTAGAGATATTAAAATGTGTGCAGGTAGTAAATGCAAATACTTGGCCAGTTAATTATTGTGGCAATGAATGTAGTCTTTATCTTAGCAATTCTAGTTTACCCAACTGATTACTTAATGGAGAATGAATCAAGGTAAAGTGTCTTAAAACTGCATAAGAGCCCATATCCATTAACCCGTCCTTCAGGGATTTCGTTTTCTATGCAAGCAGTGATAATAATATGCATGATGTACTTTAGTTAATTTAGCAATGAATTCTCCTTCCGAGCCATGAATTTTTAGTGTCAAGTAAAAAGGCTGCGGTTAGGTGATTGGGACTTGAAACTGATTTAATTAAAGCAAACCAAGACTTAACTAGCATAACTCACAAGGAACAGGATAAATTGCTTCGTAACTGCTAAAGGCAAGACCTCCATGAAAATGTCGTAATTTTGTCAACTGTCAATGTAATTTATATTATAATTTCGCCACAATCGTGATGTGCCTGCAGTTTCCACTTAATATCATTTCCAACCATTACTAAAACGTATCTGTGAGATTGCCCGATTGTTTTATTTCATTGCACAATAATAAAGACAAAAGGCCGAACGAAGCTAGAGGACTTATCCTGTAAATTAGTGGTACTGTGTACCTCTCAGTTCTTAATTGCAAAATAAATAGCTACAAGCCAATTGAAACTGAAAATCACCTTTTCGTCATCCATCACTTAAGCCATGCCAATTCTTAGATTTATTCACACTTGTCTCCTTTTCTGTCACGAATGACATTTCTCTGGCAAACTAAATAAAACTGTAACTTCCGTCATAATTGCAACGATAAGTAGCGAGACGTGCTTTGCTTTTTGAGGGATACTTAATTTGTATTCACTGCTACCTGTAAGTAATTACGTGACTATTGCAATAGACACTTGTTAAACCATCAGTGGAAAAAATGTCAGTGAAGTGCACCTACTGTTACTGTTGGGAGTGTAGAACAGTCGATGTAGATGCAATTTGTCTTGTCATTTGTAATACAGACATAATTCAAGTATTCATTCGCGAGTCTTTGTTCAATGTCGATTGAAGACAGACTCAAGTGTCATAAAACAAGCTAGTGCTTCAACTTCACGAATCATAGTTGGCAATTCCATACTATTGCATTTATGACAAAAACATATATTGCATGGTAGATATATATCATAATTGAGTGCTATACTGTTTTGTTTACTGTTTCAATGCAATAAGCATGTATTCATGAGGTACTCAGATGAAATTCTATTGTTTTAATACTCTTGTCTTGGTGATTCAGCATAATTTTTAGGAAAGGGAAATGAAATTGTCAAGCTTTGTGAATTACAACGTTTTATAGGCTAACCGTGTAACGACCCAACCCGACTACACATCTGAAATTGTTTCCGTTTGTAAATCTTCTTGTAAGGCCACATGAAAACGAAAAAAAACGTAAAAACATCTCGTCGTAGTGAAAAACCCATTTAAAAACAACGTTGATTCTACTGACACTGAAACACATTCTATACTACACTGGGCACATTTTCTAAGAATTCTTTCGGAATGTCGGAGAAAAAAGTTTGAAAGATATAATAGTAGCTATATTATTATACTTTACGTCATAGTACGGTCTACACTTAAGAATTATATGTAAAAGGAACCAAGAAATGCGTAAACAAACAGAATACAATAGAGTATCCATTTTATGAAGTATGACTGCTTCAAGTACAAAATATTATTGTATGTAAGCAGAAAGTGTGCAGAAGTCTTCGTTTGCAATTAGGAAACGCAGCGATAAAATAAAGAAACTCAAACTCAAGTGACAACCAAATAAATAAATACATAATGATAATCACGCTCATGTTGTTTTCCTTTAGATTGCAGTTGATGCTCCACACGGACTGATTGTTACCTATACACTCACCACTTAAAAGACATAGCTGCATTTTTGTTTCGCTAAATGCTCTTTGTTATTGCTTTCTGCGTAAAATTATCAAATAAGTATCTACATGGTCTATACTTACAATTAATCACAAGACAAGTAAAGTACATTCTGTAGTTCACATATCAAATCTCTGACAATGAGAATGGCTTTACGCATTGAATTACTTATAAGTATAGCAGAGTATAGTCAGATGTAAAGGAAAAGAGTCATTATTACATTCACATCATATAACTTGGATTTCTACTTGTGCATAGATAAAAAGTGATCATTTAGTAGTCAAGGGATGAATGAGATGTGAAGGAAGAGATTCGAAGAAGTGAAGTGAGAGATGATGAATGTGAATGCTATTGTGTCGACTGTGCATATGCATAAGAGTTTATAAGTGAGTCTGATTGTTGCAAGTACCAGAGACGTTGTTTCTGTGGAGAGAGTACACTTCCTTGATGCGCCGGTACCGAAAGGCCAACTTCCGCATCCAATCCACACCGCCACGGACCCCTGACGCGAGGCAAATACCGCCGCCGTTACTCGATGATGTCTTGAAACCATCCGAACCGAAGTCATACGTACTGATACCAGCCAATCATGAAAACAAAAAATAAATTATCTCATTAGCACTCATTTTTTTCTGTTTCCTTCATTTATATGGAACATTCTTCATTTTTGTTTCCTACTTAGAGATATTCAAATAACTTTTCTTAAATAGCATTTGTTAGGAATTTAGAATCTACTGAACTCTACTCTACTCTTACGTCCAGTATTCTTGACGGTTATACAAATTCACCAAAAAGAATTAAGAGCCAATAAATGATAGTAAAGGCAGGTCTGATTCTTAACATGAAAAATGCCACACTGGACTGACTAATTTTCTTGGTTGATGTATGTACACAACATCTGATAATTTCACATTCCTTATTTATCGTATATTTGTGAATATTTAGATTCGGAAGTTTATTATTTAAGTTCGAAATGGATTTTTTATGGTTGCAGTAAGTATTTTTAATATATCCATGAATCGTATAAGTACGTTTTTTAGTTTAGTTTGGTGATTTGGTGTATAGCATTAGTAGCATTTGCATAATAATGGACATGCATATTTGGATACTATTTGCATAAGAATGCATATATCACTGTTACGCAATTACTGTTCATTTACTGCAAATTTTGTAACTTAACAGCAAAATAAATATAAATAGTCATTGTTTTAAAGATTCAAGGTATACAAATATTTGCAGTGTGAATGGACACTCTTTTCAATGGGTCTCGTTGTCCTTTGGATATCAACATGTTCTTTACAGATATGTTTTGAGTCCCCAAGAATAGATATGCAAAGTGCATCTTGGTGCAAATAGAGTATCAATAGGCTTAATGATATTAATGAATTACTAATATCTTCTTAGTTAAATGCATTTTGCGGACAATGCTAACTGACAAAAAGCACACTGAGGTGAAGGAATTTCACAACACTTTTTAGTAGCTTGGATTGTATCGTTAATTTTATTTACACCTTGTCTGTTTAATATTTAATGATCATTAAAAGTTGTTTAAACAGCACATATTGAATGTTTGTCAGCTGCGCTCAGGTTGCGTCTTGCGTCATACGATCATTTCAGGTGGCAATGAAAATAAAAGGGGGACACTGACACGAGACCAATTAATTTATTACGCCAATTGTCCGTCATTGTTTGTTCCCTGAATTGATCGTCAAACATTGCATTGGTAAGTAATTCCAGCAAAGTTTGTTCATTGCCAATTCATTGTTAATGAAATCTAGAACAATGATGAGGTCAACATTTTATTGAGAATCGACCAGTCTGCAGTCTGCACGAAAGTAAATATCATCGTCGCAAATTAGAACTGCTAATTTTTAGAAGTTTTGCGCAATTCTTCTGGGAATAACGAGCAAGATTTTGTTTGTAACTACCTCCTTGGAAAATGTAAATCTCAATGCAACACTAATTAAGAAAAAACAGCCGCTAATCATCATCAATTGCCGATGGTACATTTCCTGAGAAACATTTCCTCAGCCTGTGGTAATTGGAAATGGATATTTTTGATAATAAATAGTAACTAAATTACAGAGGGAAGTCCTGCATTTTTAAATTGTCGGAAGTGTTTTGTAAATAGTATTCTTAGAAGCAAAAGAATACAGCATTTACATATTTACTACTTCTTGCCATGTTTTAGCTGAACTGCAGCGTATCACGCAATCACACCTAACGTGCTAAAGGGGAAAGGAAACCATGAAATATATCAACAGCAGTATAATTATCTGCCTAATACATTACGAAATGTTAAGTTATTTTCTTGTTTACACCAATGAAATTAGTTTGTAATATTTATCGCGTTTGACTGAAAGTAAAGCGTAAAAGGATAAACTCTTTTAAGGAGACATTATAATATTATGCAAATTACCTAATTGATTTAGCATGAGATGAGGCATTATATGCATAATAAAGTAGATATAGTGACAAGACGGAGGAAACCACTAATTTAAACTGACTGTCATACAATTAGGGGGCAATAGGTCTTGGTCGTTCATTCCAAGAAGCTTACTTAGGATTAGCTTAACTAACTTATTGTTGGACCATCTTGCTGATTTCATTTTTGGCCATGACCATGTCCTTAAAATCATTCCCACTAAAATATTCATTATCATTATATGTAGACACTCCTAATAGTAGGTACTTATACTTTAAAGCTCTCAAAAACCTAACAAATTCTTGTATATGTTCCTTACACCTACACATTATTATCCTGACTAATTTGTTTTGATATTCAAACCATTTCCGCAGAAAACGTCGCTAACCATCTTGAGTAATTTACATTCAGCATCTACAAATAATGTTGACAACATAAACACTTTAATAGTTGAAGGATCAAGTAATTTCTTGGAATCAATGGTAAAATATGTTATTAAATTACATAAGTATATAGACAATCAGTTTTCAAAATAGACTTCCCGATTTTTTTTAAAAAATAAGTCACCACAAATGTTTGAACATGAATGTTGACAATTTTATTGTACCTACCCAAGTGTGAAATTGGTACTTCTAATGTTTGCAATGTTTCATGTAGTAGTTTAATTTTTTTAAATGTGCTGAGTGCTGACAGGGAATTACTGATTTCGTCATCAATGCTAATGAAGTTAAGGTCGGGAAGGCAAATTGCGTCTTGGAGTTAAACGAGATCTTACAAGATTTCATGTCTTGCCTTCATGATTCCTATCAAATTCCTGTCATTAGTGATGATTGGATAATATTGGAATATCCAGCCGTATTTCAAATGTGAATTGCTCTCCAAATATTAGGTAATGTAGTTCAATATTGTATAATATCTATTCATTGGAATGATGAAGCGTCACGAAAACCAACAATGAGTCAAGAAAAAAGTAACGCAATGTTGGTAATGGAGTAACAATGAGAAAGTAATATTATCTGTACATTTTGTTTGTTAATAGCCTAACTAGTCTCTGTTGTTAGTGGTTAATTTAGTTACATAATGTGGCTCAAACTAAGGCATTCTATTGTTAATGATGTGATGATCTATTTTTTGCACTTCAGCAATATAAGTACCTAATGCCAATTTAGTTACACCTCAAACCGTAATTAGGTATTGATAACTTAGATAAATATATATCTGTGGGATCAGTACACAGATGTATTATTAACTACACCAATCACAAATCTTTGAGGCATGAGAAACCCAGTCCTAATTAGTATGCTAACAAAATATAGATATCATACATTACCATATTTTTATTCTCTTGATGATTGATAGTTTGGATAAAAACAACCATTTTTTGGTCATAAACCAAAATGTATTTTAAGAACGTGCCCAAATAATTTGCATTAGTACAATGAGGAAAAGGGGCTTGTCATAATGCTTATTTATGATGCTATATGGCAGAATATTGAGTATATATATTCCCTGGTTTTTTCTCAGTACGTGAATGGAAATCAGAATTATTTCTTACCTAAGGTCTTGTCCATTGTCGTCGGAAGACACATCATCAATGTGCACTTGATCACACTCCTATAGGGTCAAGGGAACAGAAAAAGAATCATTTCCTCAATTAGTATTCAACATCCAAAATTTTAATTTTTTACAAAATGTGGTCATATTCCGACTTTTTTGACTATAGAATAATATCAATTTATATCCCACAGGATCTCACTAAAGACAAATGTACTAAAAAGCAATTTGTAATAATTTTGCAAGGACACTTAAGCTAAAGTATTGTAAAAAGTTTAATTCCCAGCCATAATGTATCATTCTCTCCTCGCGCACATATTCTAATCAGCCCAATCTGGTCACGACTAATTACTGACAAGCATGATTGGTTTCATCTTTCCAACTAATTTGATACACTTCAAACCATCACAATGGGCGACATGGTATCATTATGTATCCTTTGATAGATACTGAGTCTCTGAGCTGGTGAAAATGTTTTTTGTCCTCATAACATCTTCAAACCGACATCATATTATTACCATGTGGAGATGACTGATTGATTGTTTCTATTATTCGCAAATGTACACGTTAGTATCACTTCTAAAGTAGTTGTTTACATCTGTACTTTTCCTGATTCCTTTGTTATTATGCCATTATGACTTGCACATTCGTGAATAAGGAGTATTTATGCATCTTCCAAGTACGATCCCTCCATAGAAAAACTCTTGATTTCTAATTATTTGTTTCTGATTGCTACCATAATAATATATCATGTTTGTTGTCTACTCTGAATTTTTTATTTGAAGCACTCATGTAGAATATCTTATTAGTATACTAAGTATAAATGCATAAGTCCTACGAAAAATATTCAGTGTGTGATCTTTATTTAGAAATGTTTGGACTAAAGCCATAAGAAAGAAGCATGTACCTATTTGTACATTTACTGATATCGCAACAAAAAAGTTTGAAACAAACATATATTATATTGTTGTGTGTGTACTTAGCATAATATGATATCATTTGCGTTAAACAACATCATTTCCATTAGCAGCCAAGCTTAAAGCTAACAATTTATTAGTACTTGGGTATGAAACACATTTATGGTAAAAATTTGAAGTTCACTATCATTAATACAGTGAAGAAGATTTTTGCCCATTTTTAATAAGTATAGGTAAAGTATAAGTACACATACTTAAACTGGGAAGTGTATATTTTAATGCATGTATTTAGTCTCACGGAAAAATAGAGTCTAGTTTATACTTTACATAAATTTTAACGAGATGCATGAACATACGGAGGTAATTTGTGACAAATAAAAAACAAGAAAAACAAGACCAATAATGATTTAAGGAAAATGAAGGGTCATTTAGCAATCGTAATAATGGCCACCAGTTTATTTTACTACAAAAGATTTTCAATGTCAAGGAAAGTATCCCAGGCAGACCATAAAACGTATGGTCATCGCGTATACTTAGTATCATTCCAAGTTATAGAATTTTAAGCAAAGACTCACGAAGTAATAAGTAACTTTGCATTTAAAGCGTCAAAAATCATGCCACGCAGATTTACAATTCATAACATCGACACACACATTTACAATTGGGTACGTTACAACAAAATATATTGATAAAATTAATCTGCTAAAAGAACAATTTCTAATAATACTACGGATTGTTTTAATGTTTTGGTTGGTAAAACACTTGAGAAAAGTACTTGGAACCTAAAAATAAACATTTCCGCAATTATACCACGCATATGCTTGACTAATATCTGTATTTACAATTACATATTCCTTCTGGTTATGCTATGATGTAGAAAAATTGTAAATGTTGCATGAAAAAATACCTAATGTACCATCACTGATTAAGGCGTGTGATAAGAATCAGCCATTCTTTGCTATCGTAAAGATTAAAATTTACAAGAACCCTACAAATAGTAGTAAATGTAAATTAAAGTTACTTTATGCGTGTACATTTTGGTTATCAAAATCTTCTGGACGCTTAGTTCTAGTGAATTTCTAGTTAAGTATAAAAATGAGAATATCATTTGAATACAAATTGAGGCTGGCTGATTAAAACAAGACACAAAAACGGTTATAAAAACTGTTGCTAGTATCCAAATGAGGAGCAAGAGTGATTAGTCAGAATTTTAATTGTGTCAGTCAACATATTTTAGGGCTAATTAAAAAGTTTACGCTCCCAATGAATCAGATTAAATACATTTTTATTACTTAGGTATACTAAAATATCCTGACGCCCAAAGTTGTAGCTTGTCAAATGATTACAGAGAAGAATAGAGTCCAAATAAGTAGTACAAACAGAAACTAAGATTGATTTGGGGATATTTTTCTTTATTGTAGTTGTACTACAATTACTAAACTTCACTAATACCCTTGATAAGAAATCTGAAAATTGTGCACAAAAGAAGAAATGTAAATATAAGATAGGTACGTAACATAAGTAGTAGTTTTGCGAGCAGAAAAATCCGCCCAAACATCAATTTCTAAATGAGACAGACAAAACAAAAGTTGGTAGGACTTGCAAAGGCAGACAAGGCGTGCCGGAATCGTAATCAGAATCACAATTCTTCTGAATGCATGTATATGTTGAGTAGGCATACGGATTGAGTGAGAAGTATGTGTTTACTACTTAGCCGTCAAGTTAACAAACTTTATATCATGCTGCTACAGCCAAATGTTCTGTAATACCACGAATAAAGTCAAAATGATTATTGACTAAACTAATGTAATGGAAAAATTACAAGTCTACAAGGCTCTCGTCGTTTTATGTGCGACATAAATAAAGTCAGGTAAGTAACTAACTACGAAAATCGAAAGTGATTAATGCTCATAGCGAAATTATGCTGTGTGTTCTACTGTAGGTAATTGTAATCATGTTGGGTTTTCTTTCCTACCCAATACTACGTTGTTTGGCTGAGTTTATATTGTTTGTTGATATGTAAGTGTCTTGTATACGTTCCAGTCGAGAGATACTATTCTCTGATATGTAGTCAACTAAAGAAACATTGCTGACTGACACATTACACACTTGACAGGTGCCACTGCACATAAATTCTGTCTAAAGGCAATCATAATCCGGTTATTCACATATTTAATTGTGCTCTAGAATCGTTTCAACAAAGACACCTCTGTAGCAAAAAACCTAATCTACTACGACTGCAGATCAAAAGACAAACTATTAGGTATATGCATAATCATAACGCAACTTTTTATGGACTACACGCAATATTATTATCAAATATATTATTATGACTATAAATGACTCAAATGCAATATGGGCAGGCAAGTTCACTAAAAATTGAACTCAATTGGCAGTTACTTAATCAGTTCTAGAAGGAAATCATCATTCATTCGAAATTAGACCTCGATACAATCGGTACGACTTCAAAAGTACAATAAACCTATCGATACATTCACAAAATCATTACCCCCACGTGTAATTTTAAATATAGTTGTGTTTCTATTACACAAACTACATCGTGGAGGTAAATTAACTACGTTACCTCCTTTAATTTGACTTTAGTTACACCGAAGTCAGTTATGACATACACAGGCTAATTTTTCTGCAAAATCGTGTCGGTATACACGTGTTTCTGTTCAATCTCATTTCCTACTGTCTGAGCGTAAATAACAAACAGGGACAATTAGATGTAGAAATGAGACTAAAATACCTACATAAAATGTGCTTAATCCTGTTCGATTTAAACTCGAAAAAATTGGGGTTTACTGTCTATGATAGTTATCATATTATACTTATTGCGTATTTCAGGAAAGTCTCTTAAGGTCCAACACCCCTCCGTCTGAAAACACATGCAAATGCAACCACTACAGTTGGACCTTAACAATCAAGTAATAATGACCTAATGAAAGCTAACTACCATCATATCATTATGATTTAAGTAATACAGACCTTCCCTAAAATAATATAAAATTGAAAAACAAACCGTTTACAAACTTATAAAGTCTTATAAATTCAAGAAAAACTATTCTGTTTGTGAAACATTGTAAAACAAGTTTAGATCAGTTGAAGTAGTCCTTGCAAAAGTAAAGTAACCACAGCGCTGCTTATGGTACACTTCAGCTACCAACGGTGAGACTCTATCATAGATGGCAATTTGTTCTCGTCCCATGCAAATCGGCTTTGCTTCCTTGTTCATGATTTCTTCTGCACGTATATGAGTTTACTCTGTTCTCATTTAGTGAGACTTGGGACACAAAAACTGATGAGACGATTTTAGTTTTTTAGTCAGTTGCACCTTGCAACTTATGAAAATAAAATATTTTATCCCCTTTTGAAGAACCAAGTTTCAATCATTACACTAACCTTCATTACCTATTTCTAATAAAATAATACTGCTGTAATTTTTACTACGTAGCGAAACACAAACGAAAAAAACGAAATTAAATTGCAAAAATTGATTTTGAAAGAAGGTATATCTAGAATCCATTATATAGCTTAGACATTTGAATATAACTAACCTCGAGATCATTGAAGAAGAAATGAGTGTCAGCAAGATTGTAAATGAGCTCCTCCATTGCTATACCAAGATTCATAGATTTTGAAACATCCTGGAATAAATAAGCAAATTGTAACCTCTTTCATTTTGAAATTCCAATTGTAAAATGCATGAGGACATTTTTGAAAGTTTCGTTTGTACTTACTTTTCTAAATCTCTGAGCATAAGTACCAGTAAGTAGAGAATGAAAGATTATTATAGTTTCGTCTAAATCCCATACAAAAACTCGATCTAAATTGTGCTCTGGATCTGGAGAGGGGTTGGGTCTTCTACCTCGCCCCGCCGCAGCCCTTGCTGTAATTCATCATTCAATTAGCAAATTAATAATTTGAAAGAATAAAATAAATAAAACTGTTTCTAATTTCAATTGTACCCCTTCGTCCTTTGGTTTCTTTATTTTGAGGTGAGGGAGGGCTGGGTTCATCGGGTAGGAAAGCTAGATTATCTGTTGAGAATTCAATAATTACTTATTACCTGTTCAAATGTGAACATTACTTTCATTTTAAGTGTATATGATAAGTGTGTTGAGTTAATTGATGATTATTACCTGGAATAGGTGGATTAACACTAGGTGGGTACGAGGAGGGCGTGGAGGGGGATGTGTTGTAGTAATAGGATGATGCGGAGGCGGCTGAGTGTCCAAAATAAGCGGAAGTGGAGGCGGCAGAAGATTGGTAGGAGGAGGAGTATTGGTAGTCTTGTTGGTAGGATTGCGGATAGTTTCCGTATCCAGTGGCTGATGCGTACGACCCGGCTCCTCCACTCGCGAACGGGACTCCACCGTAAAGATACGATCCACCGGAATTTCCTTTACATTGACCCCGAGATGCTAACACCAAACAAATTATGTCATTAACAAGTTCATTCATGTTGCAGCCTTAGAAATTTCTTATTATTTGTCCCAATGCACATGACAAGATAAATACTAGAAACACATCTTTAACATGTTTGTAAACATAATTGTTAGGAAAAGGGACAAAAGAGGTTCTCTAAATACATTAGTTAATGGATGCAATTAGGTTGTGCGTGGATAATACTGACAGGTAGCTACTTGAGTTTCTGTCTGGGAGAGGAAAAGAAACAAACAACATTGTATGTAGGGCAAACACAAATGCTTTTAATTCTTTTTCTCATGGGAAAGCCGTAGGAATTTCATTGAAAATTGTTAAGAAGGATAGGTTATCGGTAAGGCATGAATAATAGTCAGGCAGGAGGACATCTTAGGAAAACATGGACACAAGTAGTGCCAAAATCGGAGATAAGCGTCATTTCAAAGTAGTAAACTGTAGAAGGGATAAATAGAAAGCTTAGTCAAGTTCATTCGGGCATTAAAATCTCTGTAATAATGTATAGTTACATCAACGGAAATAAAGGTGAATGGAAGAGACAAATGCGAAAAGGTGTGCGATGAGGACGGAGGGGACGAAAACTTGCTATAATCAAGTATTAATGCATTTAAGATGCTTTCTATAGGATAGGATACACAATAGTTAAGTGAGTGAAGTTTATGATTTTCAATGGGCACTATTATCTATTGTTATGAGGGAAATGAATGTGATGTGTGTATTTAGGCACAATGGGGTGAGTAGAGCCGACGTACACTGCTCAGTAGCCGACATGACAGCCTTCCACTAAGCTACGCACTATTCTCCATTGTACTACTCCCTTTCGTGTAATAATCTCCAGGAGAGAATCCACAATAGCCTACCCTTAACTACACAGTCGAGTGCTTATAAGGAGTTAAGGGTGAAAATCCTTAAGCCTTAAGTACTTACACCTAGCTCATACATAAATTCGGACAGACTACTAATGCACTAAGGTGGGCCATGGGTATTTCAGAATTCATACGTGATGGCTCAAAGAATATAATAACCAAGAGTAGTAATACAGGGTTTCAACTCTGGAATTTTTATGTATTAGAAAGAAAATTACGCCTAAACAACTAAATGGTGGGTTTTTGTTCCAATTTTATTTTTATTTCATTAAAAAATACTTTCCCCCTAAATAACAGTAGGTTTAAGGTTTGGTCGTTTGTCTCTATAAGTATGTAAACATAGCTTAATCCAAAAAATCTAAACTTATTCCAAAATTCCAAGTTGTTCTCATGTCAAAATGCTAAAGTCATGATTATTTCAGTCACAATATCCAAAACATTATCCAGTATAACCTATTATGGCGGGTGGAGAGTACGAAACTCTGAAAATTTATGTAAAGTGGTGGGAATAGTGGAGAGAGGAAAGGTAAATAGAAGATGGTAGTGTGTGGATAATAAAATGAGTGCTGGAGGAGGTCAACGTGTTGACAAGAGGATAAAGGAGTGCTCACCGGGATACGGCTGAGAAAGAACAGCAGCAGACGGGTACGTCTGGCCTCCATTGTAGAATGAGGAACTTTGAATGTACGAGCCTCCGCTGTAGCCTCCCATCCCACTAAAAATATACAAAACTCCATTCAATTTCCTTTTCAAAATCATCATCCTTTTCAGTTTGCACAGGCAAAAGCAAAATAAAAGAGCAGTAGCTCATCACGTCCCATCATACCATTCTCTAAACATAATAAAGCTTTTCAGTTCAATATACTTTCATAATAATACTTACCTATTTCTACTAAAGTAAAGATATAAGAGTATTAACTTG
The DNA here is from genome assembly GCA_019776445.1 of Tomocerus maximus. Lineage (NCBI taxonomy): Eukaryota > Metazoa > Arthropoda > Collembola > Entomobryomorpha > Tomoceridae > Tomocerus > Tomocerus maximus. The sequence continues at coordinate 1,260 of JABASH010002522.1, read as the reverse complement.
TAGTACAATGTTTGTTTTATACAAAACGGAGGAAAAATACTGTTTTGCTATTACGAACTTTAACTCTAGTACTTAGTCCTATGTAAGTCTACGTGCCTCCAACCTATTTGCAATGCATGATCTATTATAATGATTTCCTCATCCTTAAAATTGATACCTCCTATGTACAGTTCGAATTTGTAAAATTATTGATATTCTTACTAAACTGTACTTTATTGGCTCTCTACCGAACATGGGCTATTAATTTATTTTCTGGAAATTTCTTCCCTGAATATACAATCCGTTTTTAATATCGTACTTTCACTACAGAACACAAAATTGCTGAACTGATGCTTTCTTCGTTAAAAGTAAATGATGCACCTTTTTGATCTGTTTTCCATGATGGTTTCCAAATAACTACTCTTCCTCAACAATTTGTATGTTGTGTGTGATCAATCAGTTGAAACACTCATAATATCTACAGGTTTGTTGATTTCATTCATTAATTCCTTCAAAGCTTTGGGATAATAATGTTACCTAAATGAATATGAGCATTGAAGTGACATCAAAGGAAATATATTTCGCTAAAATAATTCACTGCATTAAAGATACAGGTCCAAGCTATGGACTTTATAAATCCTACGCGAGTTACCATTAGTCAGTTATCATTAGAGGAGATAATAATTTGATGACATATTATCAGTAGGAATAGTTTTAATTGGAAGTAATGACTTACCTTTGATAAAGCTGAGGGTAAGGAGAAGTGAAGTCGGTAGGTTTGTCAGTGAAGGACCCTACGGAGTCAGAATTGGAAAAGGGTGACTCCCCATGATGATTATCAGATGATGGTTTTGCTACTTCCACTAGTTTCCCATCACCTGCCACAGAGCCAGAGAGAAAATGCCAAACCAAATCAATGCTTTGTAGCAGTTCACTTTTCATTGTGCAATAATATACTAACAAGCACACACACCACTGCTCTATTATATTTAGACATATGCTAGTTGTATTCTGTATACTATATACACTAGGGAGCTATATATTAATGATGATATGCTCTCCTCCAAGAATAATGACTACACGTAGAATTGTTATTTTTATAGTTAGCTTTTGGCTGATTGAGATGGATATTCTGGTGAGTAGACCGAAGAATCAAAAGAAGAACTGCTATTCTGTCCAGTGATTATACAAGAGGAGAGGGAACATTTTATGAGTGCCTATTTATTCTGTTGTGCTCAGTGATGTGAATGGGCACATCGTACATCATCATTCATTAATATA
>JABASH010002521.1:0-19785 GCA_019776445.1 Tomocerus maximus | reverse complement strand
TTACAGTACAATACTACATAATAGCGTCTATGAATTATGCATGAATCCCAAAGCTCAATAGACTAATATCGTTACCGCTCTGACTGCCTAGGTAGGCTCGTGCACATCAGTCTCCCCCCACCGACATACGACATACTCTGAGTTAATATTAAGAAAGTTCATGTCCAAGTGTACAGTATAAGAATCGTGATAGATTTACTATTATACCATGAAAGGAGTATCTGCTATTATAGTTATAAGTATACCTATAGTCTCCCTTGCTCCCTCAAACCTCTGTACTTATTAATGTTCCACGAATTCACTGAATATTGTTACAGAAATAGATGTATTTCTAAGCAAACTCTCGACTTTTGAAAGATTCTGACCTTATTTTTACTGTTAAAAATATTGCTCCTACTTTTCTATGGGTTGGGAAGTAGGAGTCCGTGACTCATGATCCCCTAACTGTGACCTTGTCTATAGTTTCCACAATTCTATCAGTATAATAGACAACAACAAACTCTTAATGCTATTTTAGTAATCTTTTTTGACTATACCTTTGCTTAATTCGATTTAGATCTGTATTTATGTTTTTACTATACTTAATGCTATTATATAGCTCATATGCTCACCTATACTGCGTTGCTGCGTGCTGCTATATTATTGTGTATGTAGCTGGAAAACGTGCACGTTCCTATAAAAACCAAACTCTTTTACATTTCTCAGTTATTCTTTGGGACGGTTGGTTGTTAATTGTCCTGTCATTGCATTAAAAGAAAGTAATTTTATTCCTTTGCACAATAGGGTAGGTAGAATTTTTAAAATCCGAGTTGTATGCACAGTAAGACATTCTAGTCTTAGCAGACTGTTTGAAGGACCTGAGAACATTCATCATTTCTGGTGTTACTGGCCTGAGAAGTTGATAGTAAGTGCGAAGGAATATCCATCCATTTTATTCATTTCAGTCGTAAAGGGAATTGATGTGACAAGGCTAACAAAGATGTTGAGTATGAAGATGAAAGCAGTCTTGGTCGACAATGGAATAACAGTTTGCAATATTTGAATTAGTCACACTCGGAACTCAAGTCCTCTGAGCAGAACCGGCCGAGAGAAGAACCAATTCAATGACTCTGTGTGAATGTCAAATTGAAGTGAGTGTCCTGCGGAGGAAACTCAACAGAAGTGAATGTCATTACTCAAACACCAATATAGCACCTAGCATTTGTACTAAAAAATTATTGCTGTGCCGAAGCTCCTTTTCTTTTGCAAAGAACCACTTTGTGTACATAAAGGACTAACGTGGAAGTCAGAGTGCTTTTCTAATTATCCACAGAAATCATGAGACTATACATATGATGAATGGTCGTTAGTGAAATTAAATCGTTGCATTTGTTCATTCGCTTTCTTGACTCTCTATAGACTTAGTGTACTCTGTCTCGGACTCATTTCAATTTTATTTCAGCTTCCGCAGCTCTGCTATTCTTATCTATTTACTGTGCTATTCGTAACGTAGTAAATCTGTCCTTTCTTTGATTGAAAATTTGTATGGTTTTGTGTACATAGGTAGTTTATTTGTTTTCTCAACTTGACGATTTTATTATACAGCAGTGATTTCACTGGCTTAGATCAAATCAGTTCGCACTTCCTTACTTCCTTTTTCGCATCTGCAGAGAAATTGCGATTATTTCGTCTCTGAATAGATAGCAGTAGTTTATTCTGTCGTGTCACGATGTAGGCGGGTAGTTTGCTGGTACATTTTCTCCATTTCGCAATTTTCCATCTATCTTGCAAAGCTCTCTCGGATTCTTGTCTCACCATGAATGCCTTACGTTGTGTGCATGTTTTCTTAATCTATTTACCTACATAGAGTCAGTGCATTTTCTTTCTGAATTTATTACGCACTCAAAAATAATGCAACTGAAATGTAATATTCTTTTATATTCTGCACAGTACAGAACTAAGTGTAGCCAACTGGGTGCTTGTGAATAGTTACTACTACCAGCAGCTATTATTTAAGTAATGCAAGTATTGGTGCATAGACCCCAAAAACTTAGAAAATACTTGTAGGTAGCTACTTTCTCCATGGCCAAGTATTTCTAGGACTACTTACTACATGTCCGAAAACTAGTACATGGTACATAAGCGTGTAAGCCCTTGTGGATCTGTTATTCAAGCAAAGGGTTCAACCGACATGACTCCCTCTAAATTTAGCAGATCGATTTTAAAGACATTTCACTAGTATGTACGTATTACACAGAATTATTTAGTTAGGGCTTTCCAAAAGTACTGAACTGTGAACTGCAGGTAAAAGTCACTTCTGTTAACCAAGTAAGTTGAACTAAAGTTCATTGTGTTATTTATTTAAAGAGAAACGTAGTAAAGAGCTTCAGCATCCAACTTTCATGTTCCACCATGTGCATTACAAACATGCCGTAAATGCCAAGTCATATAACAACGTAGTCTCTGGACCGTATGTAGTTTTAGAAGCCCTTTTACTATGGTTCTTAGTAAACGAAAACAGTAGTCTGGAGAATTGTATAAATAACTTTCAAGACTAATAAGTAACTCAAGTGTACATCCTACTTACTACTTCCACTTTATCTCCGTATTTCTACTAGTTAAGTCAGATGAAATAAGTTTTACTGATATAATCTCTCGTGTTATGGAGGAATACATAGCCCTTTAAATGTCTATTGCGCGAAAAAGTAGAAATTTTGGAATTTAGAAGAAAGTGTTACAAAACTGTAAAGATTTACAAGGATTGCTATCGCATACATAGGGCTACGATATTATGTCACCGAGCTAGTATCTGAAACATTTTTGTTTCACTAATGCCAATGTATTATACACGCTATTCCTATACTTGAAAATACTTAAATAGCATTAAATATGCTGTTAGTACATTAAATACATTTTATGTTACATGGGAGAAATGCAGTCACTGTAATATCAGTAACAAATAGAATTATTGCTATATTGAAAAAAGTCAGTAAGATGTATGCAGTCAATGCTCTGTGCATGACTACTGCGGTGTTATGCTTTCCCTGGCTAACTAACTTGGAAAGTAGTGGGAGCATTTTACAGCTTTTTGTGTTTGTAGCAAAGTACTATATGGAATTCTGCTGCAAGGATGAAATAAAATTAAAGCATATAAAATGTATACACAACAGAGTAAATGCAAGTCATGGACAATATGCAATGCAGTAAATTCCGGATGTTAGACATGTAAAATATCATAAGGACTACTGAAATGCACTCTGAGACAATTGGAATCGACTTCGTCTGGAGTAGACCGCAAAATATAAGAGTACAAACAACGTACAACCAACGGAGTTTACTTAGAATGTGCAAGAAACGAAGGACATCTCCATGCGTAAATGAATGCAGCAGAGTAATTGATCAAATAGCTCAGAGCAATCAAATCATCAGAACCCATAGGCAATAAACTGAATGAAATAACAGGCCTTTAGCAAGGATTTGTGGCTTATTCACCCGAAAATGAGAAGAACTATCAATTCCTTTCCCCGAATTCATCTCATCCATTACAGCAGTAACAAATGCAGGAAAAATCTCAAGATTTCTTTACATTCTGGCATCATTTGTCTAGCTAAATTGAAATGAGTACCTCTTATACACAAAACAGATTTTGGATTGCCAACACAGATTTCTTTCATACAGAAGTGGAGTTGCTAGTTAAAATAGCTGCTAATAAGTTGGAAATCACAACAGTTTATGTCAGCTTTGTGATATCTATTTCATTCTGTGCAGACTATTGCCATACTGCTAGATAGCTTACTTTTTGTGTAAGTTTCCCTGGCCTTGTGAATACAATGTTCATAATATATTTTTTTAGAGTTTTAGTTGCTGAGTCTCTCCCAAGGTCTCATTTTGCATTATATTTTTTCTCTCGTTAAAAGCTTTTCATTTTTATTTCTTCATTCTCTCTCCTCCGGATTCATAATGATCTCTTGAAATAAAATATGCAGACAATAGCAATAAATGTCTCTTGTTACTCTACTTTATTAAAAGAACTTACAATCGCATTCAAATCATAATATTAAATTACCAAGTAATTCGGTTACTCATTGTCTTTAGTCATTTAGAGATTCTCATATAATGTACCTTTGTAATTGTATTAGTGTAAATTGTAAATGCAAAACGAAAAGCAAAGGTTCCTTCCTAAAATAGACTTCAATCATTTGTGTTTTATTTCTAGATTATCTTTGATGCTCTTTCAAAATTGGATTCGGCAAATGAACATGATATGCTCTAAATAATTCCATTGGGTGAAAGTATATATAATGAGCCAGACGCAAACTAAACTCCACAATACATGCAAAACATAAATAGGTAAGTACTTTACATAATCCATGGAAGTGTTCAAGCATAGAATTGCGTAGCTAGGCCTCTCAGCTATTAATTGTAGTACACTTCATAAAGTGCAGTATGAATCTGAAATGAGGGCACGTTTTCACAAAAGGCTATAAACTATTTTCTACGGACGTTCATAACCAGGCTACGGATATACGTGCTATAGTTGTGTAGGTATATTAGGACAGAGGCCAAACTGTAAATCAGTCCATACTTAATAATCTGCAATCAGCGTGTTGTGTGAATATTCGTATCCGTGAAAGTAAACTTTTCATTTGACACCTCCATTCATAAGGTTGAGTGGAGGGAATTCATTTAGAATATAAATTCTAGACGCTAAATGATAATATTCCTATTTGCATGCGCACTCTAGCATATCACAAATAATTATTACTTTAAGGATTCTCTCTTCTACTTTATAGCCTCCAGAGTCCACAAAGCCGCATTAATGGAAATGGTTTTCATTTTCATTCCTAGAAATCGCATGCATGCTTATAGGATTTCCAGCTTTCAAAAGTCATCCAACATTGCAATTTTATTAAACCACCTTGGCAGATCCACTTTAAATCACTCTTTTTCAAAGTAAAGTCGAAAAGCGCATTTCCATTCATCATCTCCGGGGTGTTGTAATATAGTGATAAATTCTTCGGCCGAGTATCAGTCAGAGTGCGAGTCTGATAAAGAATCTATAAAAGACTTAATACCAACGTTCTGTCATAAGTAGACTGAAATATGTAAGAGTCACACAAAGAGATACGTTAGAGAAATTTTCCGTTTGTCACGTACAGATATACCTACTTTGATATTTTTATATAGATGCGCTTCTCAAGATCTTCAATCAATTTGAAATGATATGTGACTCTGCATTGTGATAAAAATCCCATAAAAACCCTAATGTGAAAGATACAAGCGAAAATTTAAAATATTTCTAAGTATTACAATGCGAAGCGAAAAATCGAATATAATCATGCGTTAAATATTTAATATCATAGCTTACGTGAGCAGACAGTAAAATAAGCAATACTTGTATTGTGTGAAGAAACGTGCTTATCTTACTCTTGATAGTCATTTCCTTAGCATACCCACGAAGTAACATAACTGTCAACTTTTTGGCACTATTTTCTACAATGTGTTTTAAAAGTGTACATTTGCCTATAGGCAGGCATGCTCATATAAATACAGGTCACGAAACCTCGGAAGATATTCATTCACCCATTACGTGCATGTGTTTTTGTTAACGCATAACTTCAGGCAGTAAAAGCTACTGCCTAGGCATTAAGCGTAATATGAAAGATTCTACTTTTTCATATTTTTAGAACTATAAAACCTTACGTAGCTCAATTGCATATTGGGCCTTAATAACCGTAACTTCTTATCTGAGTCCAAAATTGTCACAAGAAGGAGAGAGCGAGATCTATTATGATAAAGTTGTAAATAGAAATGTAGTATGAAGATAAATAAATTAGTTAGGCTACAAAAATGGTCTAAATTCTAAAGATAATAAACTAGAATTTTCAAAAATTCTGATTGATGCTTCGGCAGTAGGCTTTCTGCCTGAAGTTACTTATACAGCATGACAACATGGAGAAACAACTATAACCTGTGTTTAATGTTTAAGATTTCATTCTTTGTAATTTTACAATTTAGGTATTATTTGTAATATTCAGCGCACATGGCCAACTTCATTTTCAGGTGCATCTTTATCTGATATATATACAGTCACGATGATGGTTACGCTTAGAATAGCAATTATTCCAGCTGCAACTTATACCTAGGATTTGTATCATCGTATCTCAATCACAGCGTTCATCAAGCGAAAGTAAATGCATACCTATATATTTTATATAAATTAATTCTAGACAGTTCTATGACACTTCTAGTATGTTTAGAGAGGATATCAAGGATATCGTAGAAGTTACGATGAAGTTTCCACTAGAAATAATCTTGATTATTTTCCTGGTATGACACAATAAAGCATGCTTTTATTTGTAGTCAGAGATCTATAATTTCCATTGAGTAAGAATATTGTACACGCAGCAGAATGCAAAGGAACTAATATATTATATTATAGTAGACAGGTTCTGTACATTAGCTAATTCTGAGATCTGTATTTTCTTGGTTCTGTCAGTCTCACCACGAAAGCAACTGTTCGTGATAGGACAGTGAAAGGAGTTCTGGTTGATAGAAAGTTGGTTACTACATTGAAAGACCGCAACCGTGTGCCATACCTAAATCTTCCACTTAGAGTATACTTATTGTGAAGCTTCGTGCAAATACTCCTTTAGTTCAATTAACCTTTTCATTCTCAATTCACTTGACAACTTCCTTTGCTGCGATAATACTACATAATTTGCTCTTGATGACTCACAAAGTTGAATTGAACTGAACTGGGAGAGTGAATGAGCCGTTGGAAGCCACCATTCACACGTAAAGAAAGACATGGTGAAATATTGGATGCTGAAATATGATATTGAATAGACCATAATTCTCCGAATGCAGTCGCTATCAAAGACAGGGATACCACTATAGGACAATCATAGTCAATAATAAGCCCACTAGCCAAACCACATCACAAGATTAAGAAGTTCTGAGTATTAACTCCTAAAATGTCCTAAAATGTATAAGGACAAAGTAGTAGTAAATAAATATAGAAAAACGATATCGGTGATGGTCTCTCAGTGTGAGAAAACCCACAATAGTAGTGATATAACAGACAAAACCAACAACGAAGAAGGTCAGAGAGAGACAGAGTCTGGCACTTATCTAATCCCCGAATTTCAGAGAAACTATAGTAGAACGAGAGGAACTTAAGAAAGTTACTTTAGATAGGTAGGTAAGCATATAGGTTGTTAGGGAGTAGTATACAGTTTATTTCAGTTGCAGACTCTTGAGACTGTTTTAGAGTTTTTGCCGGTTTCCCATATCCTCCTGTGTAGCTACTTATGTTCTGTTTGTGTCTATGAAGCACCTCATTCATTTCTAGTAGTTTGTATGGTACACAAGTCAAAGCGAGGGTCGTGTGATGTGATTTGATGTCTTGAGACATCTACCACTTCATGAAGCCTACAGCTAAGAAAGCAAGAGCAAGGGAAAGCTAAAACGAGAAAGTAGTTCACTAAGTCAATCATTCAGTTAGGAGAAACTAGAGAAACTCAACTTACTATATTTACTGCACACTGCTACATAGATCGTAAGCACTAGTCAATGTACTTGAACATTCTAAGTAAATCTAGCTACTGCTCTATGTATAACATGTTCTTAAAACTGCACATTTTTTTCTTTATGCATTGAGCTAGTATAATATAATAGTTAATATTATGGAGAATGTTCCTTATACGAGGAAGTAAATAGAGAATGTACATAAATAGTTGAGCTTTGTGCGAAAAAATTCACTTGGACTAAAATTCCAAGAGCGTCAAGTAAAAAGGCCAGGAGAGATAGAATAAATTTTTTGAGCGAAGCAGTAGTATGTAGAACTTGGAAGACTAGATTGAACATACCTTCTTCAAGTGATGATAATACTAATGTAAAGAAACTCCCGGAAAAGGTCTCTTGTGTTTTGATGTATAGCATGAACAAGTAAAAAAGTTGCATGTAGTACCATTAATGTATACTTTCCTTCCTTCATATTCATGCAGCTAGGGTTGGGATGGATGAGCTAAGGTGAGTGGAGTCTCAAATGCAACTGCTTTATTCACAACTACATTATTCTTTTTCACACATGTACATATACAAGAGCTAGACATGTCTGTGAATGCACAAGGAGCATCTAGGTGTAAGAAATATAAATGCACACATTGGGCAGCTTACATTTTTCAGGTTTGAACGAGAAGCTAAGTAAGCTAAGCTCTAACTAGCCCACTATCATAATACGGAGTTACATCCGTAGTCATAGGCTCTATTCGTATTAGTTTCGTCTTCTCACTCAGTTCTAAAAGTCGTGATGAAAAGAAAAGATAGGAGAAAAGGATAGGAAATCTTCTTTTTTATTATTTCCAAGTACATTACGTACTACCTTAAGATAAGTAATCTCTAGCCTCCTCCTGCTCTACTAGTCACATAGGTAGGTACGTAGTAAGAAGACTTTCTTTCTCAACTCAATAGTCCAACTGTGAACAAGTTACGAGCATCCGAATATTTTTCCCATTCGCTCTGGGTGAGCGCAGGGCTCTTTTCATGGATATTAACATCATGGACCCATTTTCCTTCCCGGCTTAAGTTTAGCCTCTTTGACTCGTAGCATAAATAGTTAGCAGTATTATTAAGGCTTTATGTGTACTCCTATAATATTTGGCATGATATTTATATTTACTTGCTCTACATATTTATGTGAGCATATATTATAATGTAAACGTGATATACGATGCATAATATGGGTTTAAGACGAAAGTAAAAGCTAACTAAGGATGTAAGTACAAACTACTACACGCCTAAATAACATCTACAGCAGGAACCTATTTTCCAATTCAAAGAGTTCCGAGATGTAGTGTTAGTGTGCAGTATTTATGTATAGAGTTCATATTTTACAGAGGGCAGACAGCGTCCATACTCCAATTCAGCAGAGTGTGTAACTCTGCTACAGCATTCACTGTCATGTCTTGTTTCAATCGTGACCTCTTGAATTTTTTATGTACTATTTTTGCTTTTAGTCATGCAGGAAAGAGCAAACGACCTTCATTCATGTGCAGCTTTGTAGCTCATCATCCACATTGTTTACTTCCACAAGACAAGTTCCTATCTACGGACGTCGACTTAAGTAGAGTTTAGTATTTCCATGATAAAGTGCTCCGTTGACTTTGTCTTCCGTAGAAAACAGGAGAAATAAATGGTGTTGCAAATTTAAATTCTGTATATACTAGTAATATACTTATGTCCAAACAACTTACCATCTTTTACTAAAATCCATTTGCTTTCAAGTAGATAGACAAATACCTACTACCCCTATAGTTTTTCTATAGTTCACATAGGTTCATAGATCTTGATGAAACTATTATATCATAATAAATCTAAATATGATTGTAAGGCAGATTTGATCTATGTAGGTCGGCATGCATTCCAGCTTTACTTGTAAACGGAGCGGAGGGAGAAACAATTTCCTTACTTTTTACAGAGTACAAGGTTTTAATGTTTTCGAAGGGAATATTAGGAGAAAGTTCCTTTGTAAACGTCACTGTCAAGGAATGCATAAAAGCTTCAACATTATTAAATTTCCCTTTGGCAAAACATTAATATTTATTTAGGAGTAAACATAGATTTTAGACCTCAAAATGATTTCTACTTTCTACTCTTCAAAGTGTATCGAACTTTTGTTGATAGTTAAGTAGTAGTAGAACTTAGCATTTGATATTGGACGATAGTTTTGCACTGAAAAAAATGGTACTTTTTGCATCGTAGGGTATAATGGCTGGTAATCTCGTATATAAAGCAAAATCCAACAGTATTGTATTCAAATTAAGTTGAATGATCACTCAAGGATGAAGGATGCTTGCCATGTCCCACCGGAGTAGAATGAGTGAAATGAGAAACTAAGCATGAATAAATTTCAGAATTGAGTTGCGTGTGCATATGTACTGACAAAAGCTACGTGGCTGAGCAATGAATGAAATAACTTCTAAACAAGAATACCAACTTTTAGATTCCTTAACTTTTTTATACGCAGAAACAAACGCACAATATGCTACACTGTACTTAATAGGTATTCCGGGACAAACAGAAACAGAATAGAAGTAACAGCAGTCAGTCAGTTGAATGAAAGCAAATTGAAAGCCTGGAGGCTTGCTACTTTAAAAAACATTAAAATAATCTTACTGTACCAACAATGAATATGCTATCATAAAAAATCGTAGGAAAATGTTTTCTTGCGTATTTCTTACAACCTATGGACATTATTTGTATATCTTGGCTTTTGGTAGTATTAACTCTACCAAATTATTTTTAGATTACTATAGGAAATTTAGTAACCTTGAATTTTTCACTACAGCATTGAACAAAGTTCTGAATGTTGTGCCGTGATTCAATATTGACTGTCCGTGATTCTTTGAAACTTTTTTGAATTGTGTGATGGTGAATTGCCATGAAATGAAGAAAATGGATTGGGGCATCTCCATTGTAGAGATTTGGGAGTACAATGGTTTGGAAAAGTGAAGTAAATAATATGTAGCTGATATTCCGATTTTGTCAGTAATAAAATTATAAGTAGCTCAGAGCTTAGGAGATAGTCTACTACATAGTAAGCTGCCAGTAGCGTTTGTATCTTCATTTTGATAGAGACGTGTAAAGTTAACGAAATCTAGTGTATGGATAGAATAGACAATAAATGGATTTTCGTGCTTCAGTCAATAAAAAGGGAGGTGCGCGAAGTATAACTCACGAGAAGAAGGCGGGTTGTCAATGTCAACTTTATTAATATGTATTTGTCTGCTCAGTCCATCCAACAAATATGTAACTCAGTATTACATTAACAATCAGCTAAGTATATAGCTTGGTATACTCGGGTGATCACTCAAAAGCGGGCTCTTAAAGCTCTCATAAAATGCACTCCGTTGAATTCAGAGCGACAACTCGAATAAACGGCATTTTCTTCCTATTAGAGTTTACACTTCATCGAAATTAATGGTTATCGTAGTATCGGGTGAGAGAAGAGCAGTAGCCTAGTCGTTGAAAGCATTACGACCCCCGATGGTCGATCCAACGTTTAATGTTAACCTAAACAAGCCACACCAAGGTTAGCTGTTATTTATAGTGCTTCTGCTTATACAGGTAGCCACTCAATTCGACGAGGCTACATAGAATTGGCCAATTTTTTCTTTCATCGTACAAATACATTTTTTGTTCTTCATTCACTACTAAAGTGCGTATTCAAGTGGAAATGAGCCCAATAGTTGGGTAGGACTCCTGTGTTCAAAAATCAAACTTTTCACTCCAACAAAAATTACGTTTAATAAATCCTTTGTTGTCTAGCGTGGTACATTCTGCCTCTTAGTACTTATGTATATTTTTACATTTCTGACTACCTTGAGCGTTAGTTTACCTGGTTTACTACGATAATCTGGCTTACTTCGCGAAAAAACTGCTACATATAAATTATCCGATCTTTTAGTACCATGTGTGTTAAATGGAGAGTATGGCATCTACTATTGACAGTAGAACCACACGACCTCTCAAGCCGCGAGGGCTTACTTGCAGTTACTCCCGGAACAACTTTACTGAGTGTACAGATTTACACGAAGAGATTTAGTGAGGGATACTGAACCATGTATGGGTCAGCCCTAGCCCTACATGGTCCCGGACTCTGTCTGTGTTTTAAGGAATTTCAGTATACAAATAATAAGTGAGATAATCATTTGCGTAGACAGGATAATAATGTACTTTTTCGTATGTAGAAATATTAATAAGCCTCCGGTAGAATCTAAGTAAGCGATTAAAAATGTAACAGCCTAAGAAATCTTTATTCCTAAACAATGTTAACAGGTTTTGCATTAGCTAACGATTTTATAAGAAAAGAGGCAATAATAGCAGTTCATGTTGACATTATTGGCATCTAAACGTGCACCATAATATAAAGGTGTTCTGGAGTAGTTGTACATTCGTGTCTAATCTTTCGTAAATAATCGAACGTCTCACTTAGGTTGTTCTAACACTATCGTTATCTAAACTATTTTTATCGTCTTGTCTATTAGTGTAACAGTATTTCACAGGTGCTGTTATTTCCAAAGTAAAAATAATTTAGTTCAGTCTGACATATTAAACTATACAAGGTGCAGTATTCTGAAGGCCAAAAATATTATTGGTAATTGTTTAGTATACAGGAGTTGAAATGAGTGAATATGAACGGAAGGATAACAAAGTAAATCGATTGATGCTCCTCTTCATGTTGACGTACGAGGCTCTCATTTATAAAAATACTTGACTACAACAGCACTCCATCATAGTTCACTTTTCCGCTGACTAATTGAAAAAGTCTAGCATATCCTTGCACAATCAGATTTACTAGTTTTCAGTGGTTCACAGCTGCAGAAATGCAGTCTTCAATGATATTCTAGTGATTGATTGCATTGTGCAATATTACATCACTTACATTAATTGTAATCTTACATAGAATGTATATACGGTGAGGCTTATGTATGAACCAACTTTTAGCCGGGACGCAAACCGTAAGGAATAAAGAGATGAATAATCTAAGTTTTCTGCGGAAAGTTAGAAAGCAGGAAGATAAATATAATTTTGCACGTAGTGTAAAACATTGAAGATGTCATAATAACGATGGTCTCCAGTAATTCATTAAAACAGTTGTAGAAAACAGCACACGCAGTGCACGTGTGTTATTCGGAGGACATTCTTCCTCTAAAGATAGAAGGTATTACTAGTCTGGTATGTGTGTACTTAGAGAGACAGAAACTGCTTATGAGCACGCAACTCTCTTCTCTCCTCCAGATAAGTACCTACATGTAATAACAATAAGCTAGCTGGCTTGCCTTGAGTATTTTATTGTGTTGGTTCAGTACTAATGTTGATATGTTCAGCACGGTGCAATATATAACTATGTAGTTGGGATAGCATAATGGCCGAGTTAAGGAGTAGCCAAAACCAAACTTGTCTCTGACAGCCCACTTTCTATCCTTGACTAATAATCAATAACTACACTAGAAGTTAGAAGCATTTTTATGCAGTCCGTAATTGTCTTTTCAGGTTTCGCGATTCCAGAAGGGAAATCCGAGTCTTAGGTAGACAATCTTTAGAACAAGGAACGTAAAGGTATATGAGTTGTAGTGCTTCGTAGTATTGTGTGTTAAATTCAAATGTATATACGTACAGTGTTACACGTTTACTACAGACAGGATGGGAGAAAATATAAAGGATTGCAAAATATCGTCATTAATCGATTGCATTTAACTATATTGCTGTAATATCAATTTCCCATTGGACCTGGGATACAATGAACGACACCATATAACATGTACACTTTCACCTTGTGCTGTTATTATACAACTAAAAGTCATTTTCTCACGCTCACATTGTCCTTTTACAACGAAAAATGAGTTAATCATGCTGTAAGTGGATAACTATGTAGGTATACCTTTATGCGTGCTTTGTGATATTAAACTAGAGTGAATGCACATTATTACATTTACCCATACAAACGAAACGATTATCATTATGATATAAATGATGTTCTTTCTACCTAATGGTAAACTTGAGGTGATTTAAAACTGTAGTTTGTGTTGGAAGAGCTAAAGAAAATATTAATTCAATGTGAGTCCCATGGAACATGACAGTTCTTTAGAAATGTGAAATATGACATTATACTCATCGTCAGGAAGTCATTAGGCCAAGTAGAAGGAGATTGAAAACGTACAGAGGGGGATCCCTAAAGAAATTACATTCCTTCCTTAAACGTAATTGCAACATTATTTATACTCCTAGTACTCATTCACAACTTTCATCACGAGGTTTACCTGTGCTGACTCGAGGCATTCAGCTATATTGCTGCTCTACCCGTAAATAGTTTTTTCTCATGTATTACACTTTTTGTAAAGTATGGGATAGCGAAACACATTTAATCCTCTCAACTACCAACTACATCATCTATGCTTTTAAACCAGTTCACGATGGAGTATGCTCACTTAGTATACCTATATGCAATAAACCATTTCGCGATTAAAAGGATACAAACTTCAATATTATTGCAGCAAATCCACAATAACGTCATTAAATATTGAAATCTACGGCAGGAAGTACCAGTATCACTGCTTTACTCAAATTTATCAGTTCTATTCTATTAATCTATAGTACTATCTCAATTTTCCATTTATTACATGCCAATTATTTTAGAAAGGTTATATAATTTATGACTATTATTTTGAGTCTCAAAGAAAAATATGTATATAGATCAGTACAATGCGATTCAAAAGGCAGCTAACATACTTCCTCTTTCTCTATAGTTCCATATGAAAATTTCTCAACTTTTACCTCACCAAAACTTTGTTCGAGTTGTTTAAAATTCTGGTGAAAGTACCGGTGAATCTGGAGTTAGCATAGTGGAAGTACTATATCAACTATCTTAGTATCGTACGGTATATAGAAGATATGTTATCAGTCTTAAATTTTTGTATTTCGCTAAGTAGAGTTCTTCAGGAGTAAATCTCGTATGAACATTGCGTTTGATACTACGCAGTGAAAGTTTTAGTATTACATTGTAAATATTTCTACGGAAGTACGAATGACATAACACTATTGATTAGGTTGAAGGAACTCACGTTGACAATTGCATCGTTAGACTAACAACAATCCAGAGACGAGATAGGATGTTCTTATCTTGTAGGAGAAATGTATTGGGACGTTATGTGCTACGTGAGTTCATTGACAAGCGTGTGGAGATTATTCTTGGGGAGCAATGGCAAGTACGAGTTTGTAATTTGAAGTATGTAAATAGCAAGGAGGGAGGATGCATTAAAATGACTTTTCCCCTATTGCAGGTCGCCTCAATCTTCGTCTTCATCAAACTTAATCTTCTCTTAAGCCATCAACAAAGGCTTAGAGCTTTTATCAGAATTGAAACGAGCGTGTTTGCTACTACAGAAATTGACTTATGAATATGAATCCTTTTTTAATGTAGGCTTTGTACTATGCTTAGCCGGGTGAATATAATTGTTATATAAAATGTATAGGTACCTAACAGTATTATATATTACACTATCATCCTCCTACTCATAGTCACTGACTCAAGCCAGGTCAAAAGCAATCTGCACAGAATATTATCATTAAATGTCTAGGAGATTCATATACCTAATAGTAGTCGAACTGAGGTGGATATTCCTACAAAGCCCCATTATTCATCATCTAATTTACAAGTTGGTCTTTGAGCTACTGATATGTAAGTTATGGAATTGAGGTAGATATTTTATACATGTATAGTAGATGTGCTAGTTTGCAGATCAATCCAAATCATGTCATAGCAGCCTCTCATTTTCCCGAAGTATTGAATTCTGTGTGCATAGAGATGGAAGGAAGACGAAATCCATAGGGAATATGGTACACTTTATTATCATTGCAAGTTATAACTTCTTAGCTCTAAAAGTCCTGTTTCTCTATCAATAATCGAGTAGAGGAAAAGTTTCTCTCTCGATCGTTTTATATTATATAACCAATACGTTTGCGTAACCTGCCTTTGTGTTTATTTAACACAAGAGTCGAAAGCAGAGTAGTAATTTGGCTCTTTTTTTCTTATAGTATTTATTGCAACTTAACTAATACTTACTAATAAATGCTAACAAACTTATAATATTAGTTTGCCA
Organism: Tomocerus maximus; assembly: GCA_019776445.1. Lineage (NCBI taxonomy): Eukaryota > Metazoa > Arthropoda > Collembola > Entomobryomorpha > Tomoceridae > Tomocerus > Tomocerus maximus. The sequence continues at coordinate 4,141 of JABASH010002521.1, read as the reverse complement.
ATCTCAACAGATCGGCTGCCTTGCTTTGTTAAAGGTAATCTTAACAGATCAACTGATAATTTGAATGTTAAAATGAAGTAATAAATAACTTAATAGTAGATAGGAAGTATTGGATGGTCAAATGACGACGGTCCAAATATTATTGTATACTGGTAAGGATTCCAGGTGAGTAAGATCAAAGAGTCGAGTGGATGAAGAAGGAACGCAATAGATTCATTTAATAATAATTGTATTACCTTTGATGTGATTAAATATTGACAGGGCATTAGCACAGAAAGAGAGGAGACTGTCTTTCTTGTGCCATTTTATCTTCCTCCCAACTAGCTATGATAGTAATAGGAGTGGGTGAGACGGAGAAAAGTAAATATCTCTAGAGAGAAATAGAACTAACGAGTATGAGTAGTTGTAGGAGAACTGAAGCCTTGAGAAGCTTTTCAATTTTTCAATCTATCAATTTGTACGACATGCTGTCACGTTGCGGTTTGGCCAATACAGGAACAGCCCAAATTGGTTCTATCCAATAAGACCTGGAGAAGCGCACAGATTTTTATTTTCTGTTACTGAAGATACCTATAAATACATTCTCTTCCTACCTTACTTTTTACTTACCTAAGCTAACTAGACAGAAAAGAGGTGCATTTCCTACGTTTAATATCTATCGAGAATGGGAACGGCATTTCCTATTGCGATGTATTGTACTTCACTGCTTATTATTGGAAATCATGTGCACGAGGACATGGATCAAAATTGCAGATGGAGAAAATTGTCGAGACGAATTCAATTTTGTGTGACATATCTCTGACAAAAATACATTTCAGAAATACAGACACTACATTGCAATACTATTCCTTGTACAAAATCTTTAGTGCATTGCATTACATAATAACTTACATCTACTACTGGAAATGCCATTATAATTCTCATTTATATTTCATACGCGAATGTATTACTTATGATGATGTGCACTACTGTTACAAGCAGTATCGTCAATTGCTGTTCTGTATTGGCTGACTGTCTCTCCTGTCGACAATTTTGAACATGTTGACAGCATGTTGACGAGTACAAAAAGTCAGAGCTTCTGATGAAATATAGATAAAAATACCGTTTTTCGATGAAAGTATGTTTTATTTGTCAAATGAATACAATTTTCGTTTATGGTATTGCCAACTATCCCCAACTGACTCATCCTGTCTCATATTTAGCATCTCATTTATTTAGCAGGATACAGAAGAAAGTATCTAAACAAAAGTCTAAATATTATCCATGAAAAGTGTTAATTTTCATTTTGTTAAATTGAAGAACACTGTGACTAACTCTTTTTATCTGACTAGGTTGTTAGTTTTCTTTCCTGATTAGATTATTATTAAAATTCATCATACGTAATGCTGATGTATTTCTGGAAAAGGAAATCACATAAGTTAATTGCGCGGTGAAGTACATAGTTGTGAAGTCCTTTGCACCAATGCATATCAATTAGCAGTGTGCTGCTGAACCCCAAAATTTATGTGGTTAAAGAATTTTATTTAGCGTTATAGTAGTGACTTTGTGTTAACCCCTCTGAAATTGGATGTGCGACCTTGGTTGGTGCAAAACGTTTGATAATTTTATGGTCTCGCTAACAATAAGGTATGCTACAGTGTCTTCCGCAACAGACATATAAGCATGGAATGAGGACTGTCTTAATCTGTAATGAGAATCTTGTCAGGTTGGCGTAAAGGTACTTTTCTCGGTTTACCCGTTTATCCAGTCTATTTGCATTAGTGACTATGAGGAGTGACTCTGTAACTATATAGATCTATAGTCCACCAATAAATCTCACGTCTTCTGGGCTCAGTCCAAAACGGTAATCTGCATTCTGTCCTCAGTCTGTGCATAATATTAAGTAGATTCTGTCTTCCACAGTGTAGGTAAAAGTAGCTCCGACTCTATGATGTGCTTTGCGATTATATATAATTACATCTCTGTACGATTGGTATATCTTGGCATGGGACTACAATGATTATGATTATGGCCAAGTAAGCTAGGAGCTTATTAGCTCTAAATTCTACCTTTGTGGCTCCCTGCACTTTTTCTCACATGTTATCTTTCCTCGTCACTATTTATTGTTAGTAGCTTCAATGGTGTATTCTCCGTCTCTTACATGAAGAGATTTCCTCTCCTTTTCAGATTACAGTTGGGCTAAATTAGCGAGCTCCCGCACACTCACCCTACCTATGTGAATATTGAACATTCTGTTTGCATAGGTACTACTGTAGTAGAATGTATGCAAACAAAAATACTCTACTCTTACGGAAACTCCAGTTTAAAAATAGGATTTGCATGGATCTAACAATTCTAAGATTAGCTCACGGTGTTTTGAAGTGCTGACAGGTGCGGTAGCGTTCAAGCCAAAATTTGTGCAATGAAAATATACAATCCTCCTTAGTTGACTATAAATACTAGTTCATATAATAATCCCCATACTACATCACTCTGCCCAACTAACAGTAGCTAACAAGGTCGTCTGCAAAACACATTTCCCATTGCAGACTTCAGAAAGATATATTTTCTGGTGCACCGATTCACGGAGTGATACTCTACAATAGTATAACTATAGTGTCAAGTTGCTTGTAAGTATTGAACCATGCACTTGAATTAATACGCATAAGATCGCAAGACCTAATGCAGAATCTCAACAAAATTCCAACCCAACTTACATTTTTGCTGGAATGGAGAAAGGCCATGTCAATTTACACATGTTCATTGCATATATTACATCCATTTCCATGCATTATCTTCACCTTATTAATTGAGCCTAAAATCCAAAAATTATACAATCTGCGTCTGCATTATTGTTGTATGTATCATTGTACTTATAAGTCTCTCTGAAGTCTTTTTCTAAATGAATGCAGTTGCTACTATACGGATGTAATTTATCTTGTATATTTATTTTATTTAGCATGCAGAAAATCCCAGTGCTTGCGGTGGTAATGCTAAATTAGCATTGTCACTAGTCAAGAAAGGTTCTGTTCAGGTTCAAGTTAAAAATGTTAACTGTGACAGTGCTGTGACAGTGCTGTGCAAGTGCATAGTGATTAGTGCATATCCTTTTATGTGTAACTCGATGCTTCCAACTGTGTAATCACTAGCTTGTAGTTACTATATACTTTAGAATCTCTTGGGTATCACGTTAAATAAATACTACTACTTCTGAAGTTCTTAATAATAAGGACTGGCAACCAATACTGTGTGCAAACCTCGGAACCTTTTTACCGTATTTTATAAGTATCTTCTGTGCAAAGCTTCAATTTACGTTATATTGCAACAATTCAAAAGAAAAAGTAACATTTCATTCTAGTTATTCTGTCTGCTACTTTATTGATGTTCATTCGAAGCGGAAGAGATAGAAAAGTAGAACGCGCTGGTCCTGAAATAGATTGCTCTATCTGCGGACAGTACTATAGCTTAGATAATAATAGAGTCGTTGTGATTATGACTGCTGGTCATCCGGTTTGAATTGATACATAAATAAAAACGACATACATAGTTAGGCCTTCCAATTTCATTCATGTCCTGCGAGTGACTATGGATCGATATTCATCATCATTTTGTTTATAGTGTCTCGTTTATGTAACAACATGCATCCCCTACAACCTTTAATGTGTCATGAAATTGTAATGCCCAAGTGCATCATAAAAGGTTGCACTTCCGACACCATACTGCAGGAGATTTCTGCTCTACAATTTTACAAATTAGAATTCAATTTACGCAAAATATCCATGATTTTCTTTGCCATTTTTTTAAATTCCAATGCTTGCAAATGTAAATCTATGTAAGCCTGTAATTGCATTGATAAGAATGTACAATGCATCCAAACTACAATTCAGAAAGCTATAGTCTATTAATGGTATAGTGGATCCGCTCAGTTTGGCTTTCTAAAAATATAAACGTAGTTTTCTGTTGGTTTAAATTCTTTTGATGAAAGATGTTCTTAATGTGGGTTTGTGTTGTTACATTTCTAGCAACCACGATGAATGTAAACATGACATAAATAAAACGAGAAAATTCTAAGTAGGTACGTCAAGTTGATAAGCAACATTATAGTTCACTTAAATAAATCACTTTCTACTGTTTTCAGTACACAGATACTACGCTGCAAGGA
>JABASH010002520.1:0-19791 GCA_019776445.1 Tomocerus maximus | reverse complement strand
GCGGAGTGTGGGTGGCCCGGCCACAGAATGCAAGATAGCTGGGGTGAGGATGAGTGTGCGAGCAACCAGAATCCAAGATGGCGGTGGGGTGAGGAGGGCTCCTGCCTCCCACTACTACTAGCGTGTACATCTGCACAGTTGGCAAATGACAGAACTGTAGACTCTCTACAGTATAGAGTGTGAAAATGTATAAAGTAATCCAATTTAATGCGATATTTCAGATTGTGATTATTACTTTGTTTTGAACACGAATTAATACGGACCTCCCCAATGGTTAATTAGTTGTAGTTTGATTGATTTAGATGTTTTAATTGAATGTGCCAGGAATATGCATGCTATGAACAGGGCAGGGTATTTATGCAGCTATTATTAAACTCTACTCAGTAGTAGAGGGAGATTTTCCTTAAGACTGAATAGAGTGCATTGTATAGTAAATATAGCAGTAAATTGCTTGGTTTTGTTTGTGAAGCAGCAGGATGATATTAGTTGGTGCATAGTTGGTTTAATAACTATAGAAAGAGGCACTATCTATAATATCCGAGTGAGGAGAGCTGTTCCGTGCAGTGATTTATCCGTTCGTGATTAATTAGTTAAGGTCACTGGAAATCTAGCATTTGTGCCTTCTCTTCCTTTCCCCTTGCTGCATTGACAAAATACAGAGGGAGATTTTATAAGAGAAACATTTTTTACTCGCCGGCTCGACCCATTTGTCAGATGATATAGTTTCTGCGCTGCACCGTGTATGTCAGTATTGCACAATGTAACTTCGTGTGGCTGGATGGATGTAGAGACATTAGAGACCACCGATGTATAAATTAGATTAGAACGGAGCCGACAGTGGCAAAGAGCAGTTGGTTCCTTTTCAATGCGAATGCTTTCAAAGGATTTGACAGGAAAAGACAGAACAAACTGTCCAGACGAAACTGAACTAAACAATTTAGTAAAAGTAGTGGAATATTAATTTATATGTTGTAACTTAAGTGTATGTGCAGACTAAATGGAACTAGAGGGCAAAGTTAAAGAGGGTAGGAGACCTGGAAAATAAACCATGTGTTCCAACTTTCTCACAGAGACAAAATATTTTTTATGCATTATGTAGCAAGTAGATGGGGAGAAGCAGTAGAGTTCTGCTGTGTGTACTCTCGGGCTATGTAGGTACTATATAAATAGGCTATCCTACTATTCACCGTTATTTGCCTTGTATTCGTGTACTGGGACAAAACTACCATTAGTCTACAGAGTGTCATGTCATTAGGTTTCATTTACATGCCATAGATACGTAGTGGCTGCCATTATCTGCGTACCAGAGAAAAATCTGAAAACAAAGTGGCATGGCTGCTGTATGGAATGATGTGCATGAGATAAGACAGAGATAGAATCTTTGTATACATACAAAGAGTTTTATTATCTAATGTACGTGCTCGTTTAACAGCACCAGAGCCTAATGTAAAATAAATGGAAACCAAACTACCCTTTTCCTAAGATAACTTTAATAGGACTGTTTATAGCGTATAAAATATATTTTTAATAATTATAGCTTGATGAGCACCTATTCATACGTACAATATAATATTAGATCATTTATGTAACCCTATACTCTTTATTACTAGGCACTTACACACAAAGTAACCCAACCCTTGTGTGTGTAAGCTGCATTAGTATTATAGAAGTCACGGGGTCAGTTTTAATTGCTACATAAAAACACATTGCAGTCTGACGTTCAAAATTCTGACATCATCCACCATCATAATAATATGATGCCATCTCATCCACATTTCTATCTTATTAATACATGCACATTATCTGGAACAGGACAGGAAGGATCTATACAGACGTCTCTCTCTCTACTCTATGCACAATAACAATAATGTGTTATAAAGTTGCACTGGAGCTCCCTTCATATCATTTAGTTACCTTAAATACTGCATTACCTTTATATTTACTCGCTTATTTTGCGTGTACATAGTTATTACATTAGTTTCGCCTTGGTTTACTGAATTCAGACGAGACATATTACGTCAGACTCCAATATTAGCATTTCATTTTAATCCATGACACGGCAAGACGCAGACGGAACATACTAATGCAGAACAAACACATACCCATACATACATAACCAGTGCAAATAAATATTATCTGCATGTGACTATACATTGTATATAACACATATACTATAAAAATATGTTTCTATTCATGTCATTTCAAGTCCGATGTGCTACACGTAGTCCCAAGCAAGTCTTGCAATATTTAAGACTACTTACTACAAGAATATAAAAGTAATGAGCTTTTCTGTAGAGGGAATGATAACAGTCTCAAATATGGAATGCAAATGCAAGTTCTGCTCTTTAGTCTAATAAGCTTTAACAATATTCAAAGCCAAACCCACGAAACGTAATTTCATTGTGTTATAACAAAGCACATCTGAAATTGTTAATCTGAGTGAGGTAAAGAGCACGTGTAATTGAATTTCCTCTGTACTTCATTTCTGTGCAGGTAAAAAACGAATTGTCTGACTAATTGGAGTTAAATAGCTAAGTGGCACAACTGTCTCATTATAATTACAATTCAGAATAACATTAGCATCCTAAGTGTATTAAAGGATGAGAGTTTCGCGTTTTATCTCTCAATTCTTCCTATCCGTATCCCGTATTTAATATTCCATTGACATTGCTATTGAGTTTTATAGGTTTGCTTTCCAGGCCTTCATTATAAATACGGTAGAGCGATATAATCGCGCTGTGGTTTGATTTATTGTGAGTTCGCTATCGTTTTGGGGCTTTAGCTACAGGAAATCAGATTGCAATTCAATTCAGTAGTGCAATCAAATCAGTCAACTCACCCTCTAAATGTGTAAGTACACAATACTGCACAAAGAGTTTAATGCGAGCGTAGAACTGTACACACAAATATTAAGTATAATGGCCAGAAACGTAACAATACAGTAATATATACAGTAGACTTGTGATATACAATTATTATATGTATGATGTGTATGCTTTGCCATACGACTCCATGTCGATAGCATGTATTTCTATTAGGACGTAGATACACAGTTATGTTAAAGTGACCATATGAAATGAGCATAAAATATTTACCGCAGAAAAATAGTCCACCCAACGAAACCACATCTCGCTCGATAATAATTTACTGGTTTTCGGTTTCTCGCATGATATGCCTTATTTATGTGCAGACTCGTTGGGCTAAGTTACTCCATTCTTTGTCCTCGTATTGTATGGGATTTGGGTTTACTATGATAACAATACGTGTAAATGACTGTGGATAGAGAGCAGTAATGCATACTGCTATACATAGCCATGATGATGACTATTTGGTTGGGGATAGAGCGAGAGAGATAGAGAAAAGATGTAAATGTGTAGAATACGGGTTAAGGTTAAAGCCCATCGTATTTCATTCTGTAGTAAATATTCCAGGACACTAGGAGATATTTTATCGTGGTCTGTTTTGTTTGTACGTACACACACACAGATAGGACATAGTAAACATGTTGCTCTACTTTTCTTCATCTGACGATAAGTATAAGTAAACACATCCCATATGTTAGCTTTACTGCTTAGTACTGCTACAGTGGATGTGCTAATGCATTACGAGAATATAGTTATGTAAATAAGTAGCAAGTAAATCACCGAGTGAGAATCACTTTCTGCTGTGTGTACGATACTACTGCATGTTGTACTTATGTGTGCAGATACAATATTGCTACTAGTATTTGTGCAGAGACTAGAACTGGACTCGTGGTGTGGGAATAGGAGAGTGTAGTAGATAAATGAATATTCAATGGACTCGCATAATTTCAGGATGAATTGAAGGTTAAAAGACCTTGTTAGGCAATTAGTTTTCCTTGCTCTCCATTCACCACCATCGACATTTTCTGAGTTACATTTTCTGTTACTGGAAATGAAAATGAATAGTGAATTGGGACTAGAAGGCACTCTTTGTCACTTCGCTTACTTAATTTCCTCTCTCTGCATAACATTAATATTATTAAGGCACAAGGACACGGGCTCACTGCTCACTCCCAACAGCTAGACGATAGGATGCTAAATATAAATAATATATTACACCACCTACTGCTATTGCATTATTTATTCTATTGAATATTAATATTTTCATTTCTATGCAGTCTAATCCACTGCTGGGCAGTTTCCTGACAAAGTGCCTTGCTACGTACACTACCTCCCTACATCCACTCCATCTTCAACAACGTCCTATGCACAGAATGGTTTTAAATCATTGTCGGAACACTTTCTGTCGTATATTAACTGGACTCATATTTAATGTATGTTTTTTGCATTAGACAGAGGTACATTAGTACAAATAATCCAAGTGTCGAATGATTGACTGACAATGCGAGTGCGTTTATTTAGCATTGAAACGAGTTAAACAGCCTATTCACTCAATCAGTGAGACCAGACCAAGCCGGTCTATTAGTAGAACATTCGTAATGATGTAATCCTGCAGAACAGAACAGTCTTAATGTAGTATACAATTTGCAATCTCTGTGGATATAAGTATAAGCAGAACTCGTGTTTGTTATGTAATGCCTTGTACCTTACTTAGTAGTTGTTGGGTTTGACTTTGACTTCACAAATAAAGGTTCGTGTCAAGAGTGCCGATGTATACCGGAAAAGTAAACCGCTAGGAAAAAACTAAATGCAGGTAGAAACACCCTTACACGAGTATGCATCACATCACAATGCAAATGTGTAGTAAATGCCTACTAGAACTACGTCATATGAACTTGGCTTAATTCTAGTTAAGGTTACAACAATTTATTACCTAAACGCAGTGTATACGTGAGACTGTGTGCATTTCCTTCTGTGCATGTAAATGTGTTCTTTGTGAGGAATTAACTGTGAAAAGAACGTGGAACAGTTACCTAATCAGAATTTTCACACACTATCTCTGCTCTGCTTTACAAACGCACTTAGTAGTTGCACACAAGATCAGTGCACTTACTGAAACCGGAAAATTCCATTCCATTGTACTACTACACTCTACACTGCAAGTCTGCTATCAGATAATGTAGACACGCTTTGATCGTATTTGTAGCATTGTGTAGTGTAGATAATCTGAGGATATTTGTCTTCTCTCTGTTTATCATGTAGTAAAATCATTAAATATTTGCAAAGGCTAACTAATGGCATACTTTGTGTTTACTCTCACTGAAATCTCAAAGGATAAACACTTTGTATACACCACTGCTGCGTGTATTTAACATTATGTTTAATTAGTAGGTTTATTATACCGTCCTAAGCATAAGTAGTAACAACTATGCTGCTTTAAGTGTAATAGACTCTAGATAGTATATTAGTATTAGAGCAGGAATGTGGAAGTGGAAATGGTTATGGAAAATGTCTCTTTTGTGTTTGTATACAAAGGGACGTTGGGGAAACAAATGTTTTTTGCCGGCTGCATGAGCGCTGAAACGAAATGAGTTGAGTAAATGGAACTGTCTTCTATGTGCGTGTACTTGACTACTATGTGTCTTGATTCTATTCTGGAGAATGCTTTCTGGATAGACGCAGTATAGTATTGAGATGTATGCAGCAAAGTGCAGAATGTTATTCTGCATGTAAGTAGTAATGTCAGAATTGAATGGGGGAGCTTTAGTTGGTAGGATGCCGGTGGAGCTATTATGTTGTGGGTGAGATGACAAGACAAAACTGACGGGAGAAGACAAGGAGCAGGCAGATCCGATCTCTCCGATTCGGTTTGCTCCTATCTCTGTCGTGCAGCTTCACAGATCACATGAGAGATTTGGGATTTGATGGAACTCAGAAAGGGTCCTTCTATTGCTCCATGCCGGCATCTTGGCTATCTGCATACGTGTCCCCTTCCTATAATCATACCCGACTTCCTAAAATCCTTAGTGTCCGTTTATTCATTCCTTAGCCACTCAGCACTCTCTGTATAATGCATAATGCATACACAGTACATACTTGAACATGGTAGATAGGTAGTTGCGTTTGATTAGTTAGTCAATTGGGCTCCATTCTTCTCTAAAGAGGAATATAACGGAGTGTGTGCCAGTGGAGTAGTTATACGAGGAAATTGTACGACTTATGTTACAGGATATTTGGTTGAGTACAATGATATACTAAAAAATGTATAAATACCTACTAGGTATGCATGGATAATGTTTAAAGCTCAGTGAAGATGTTTAAGTTGGAGTGAGTGTTATGTAATGCATTACGTTATCCTTTAGATAAATATACGTCTAGGTCTGAGTGTATTTCGCAGATGTCTATATGTGAGCCCATGTACATAGATCTACATACGTAAGTATTATAGAGTAGGAAGTATCGTGTTAATATTTATATACTATGAGTCGAGTCTTCTGTTCTGTTGCCCACATGGCCTCTTCGTCTTCTCCTTCTTCTAGTGATGTGAAGATTATTTTTAGTTTCGGAGACAGTTGCCAAAGTCCCAGTTCACTTTCGTTAACTTTCCTTCAGTTTACTTGTTGTCTTCCATCCAGTCCAATCCAACCATTCAATTGAATTTTAGTTCAGTCAGTATAGTATAGCTACATGCAGCATCTACATACAACAACTCCCTGCAACAATTTACATCACTTTACATTACGATTCGAGGTTGAGACTGAGACGGAGACCATAATATTACAATCAGAACATAACTGAACTGACGAATTCACAACAGTCACATCTATCTCTGTACTTTTGTCAGAGCTTATAGCTTAGCCAATCCGAACTGCATACAGACTTCCTACATACAGAAGTAACTAACTATCTGGAATAGTATAACTAACTGCTACACATGTACACAGACAGCAGTGCAGAAATACACAAATGAATATATAAATACTACTCTGCTTACGTACACAATTTACATAGACTGCCGATAGACAACGACTCGCCTCATCCTCATCGCTCTCTCTGCACTCTTCAGTTCCTTCCTGTTAATCCTGTCTCCTTGCTCACGAAACTCTTCTTTCTTTTCAGTAGACGAACAAGACGAGACGAGAAAATCCGTTGCAACTCCCGTCCGTCCGTCCGTCTTCGTCTTGTCCTCTTATTTACATAATACACGTTCCCTATACCTCTCCTGTATTTACATCTCACTAGGCTACTCTACAACTTAAGGCTTACACTAAATACTTAGTCAGTCAAGATCATACTCACAATTACTTTGGAACAATGTTTAAGAAATTCGCATCCATTTCCAGTCTTGGGGTAAGTTATGCATAAGATTTTATTACACATTATGTACTAAGTACTATACTCTCTACCTACTATAAACATGCATATTACTTGTAAACAGCCAACTATTTAGTCCTGATTACAATTTCCCACACTTAGATGTAAACTTTTTTGCTGGTGTACTAAATAACTTTGTAGATTGTACGTATTTAAGTATGCGATTATCTCTTACATGGCAATAGTTAGTTTAGTAGGTATGAGTATGCTGTCTGAGTAAATAATATCTTATACCTTGTGAAGTCGTCTTTAAAATAATTTGCTACTTTATTGCTGAAGGTTGCAAAAAAGTTGTCTTAACTTTTAAACTCCATTTCGTGCTCGTTGGTATTTAGTATGCTAAATATTTGGATGGAGAAAAAGTAAACTTGTGTAGGCTATTTGAGTTCTGGTTTACTGTGCGACTTGTTTGACTTTTGGTTTGATGTGATCTCCAAATCTGCAAATGGTTGACATTATCTCTACCTGTCCTGCCTGCATCGAACGAGCGCATAAGAGCTGTAATTCACTCTTCGCAAATGGATTCCTTTGGTGCTATACTCAGTCAGTCAGTAGTGGATTGTGTACCTGCCTGATGTATCGTGTGTCTAGACAATGCAGAAGTGTGTGTAGTGAGTGATATGACATTGCTAGATGTGGATGTGATGTGACTTTTGTAAATTAGTTTTACGAGCTGCTAAACTCGAATTCTCTCGTGTGGAACAGGAAGAACTTCATTATCGAATAAAAACTGTCGTCTTGACTTCTCTACCCTCATTTCTTTTTCTCGTCCTTTTAGACTAATCCTAAGTAGTTCGTACTACCTAAAAGAGAATTGGTCGAGTTTTGACTCTCTAAGGGAATCTGAGTGAGAGAGGAGTGAACTTCTGAGTCTGACTCAACTCAAATCCAGTCAAACTAGAACAGATGAAAGAAATAGCACAAGGGAATTCAATGGAGTACGATTAGGCGAGACAGAATTTTCTACAGATAACTTATGCTGTGGCTTCTGTGTGTCGGTTACTCTCTTCCTTAATTTATAGATACAGATTATAAGTAGTTAAGGTATGTGTGTACCTTATCGTGGTTAGCCAGACCTCTACTAGCAGTCTGTCTTCATTTTGTGCATGGTGTGCCTGCCTAAAATTTGCCTCTACGTAGAACTAAATATACCGCACTGCCGCCGCAGATCTTCCAAGCAGACCTTTAGTGACAATGTAAATTCTAGTAGGTCTCTAATGCTAATACTAAGCTATCATATTGCTCTGACATTCAGAAAATCACTGGAGCACATCTCACTCATTCGAATGAGCAAAGTAATCTACTCGGCACATTACTTCTCTCAAATGACATTCATTTGGTTTTCATCTCTCCCAGCTCTCAGGAAATACAAACTTTTGTAAAGGGAATAATTAAAAGTTGTGTGAACCCGCCTAACTATGGTACACTTTCGCTAATAATTAAGTTCTTTCCATAACTACACATACTTCAGCTTGAAAAAGTAGCTGTAGTGTTTCGCTTTAACAGTAACTGAACCAACATTAGAGTACATCACGACACTACCTGTATCTCTACCTCCTTCTCCGCAGTATGCATGAACACAGCCGTGTCTGAAAATTTGCTCACCTAAACGTTAAACAAGGTGTGGTCTGTTCTTTCTGGTCTGATCCATACTGAAATATTCCATCTACGAATTTTTTAGGATTTGAGGTTAATGTGTGTCTCTGCCTTTAGCCCACTAGTGAAGTAAGTGAGTAATGAGTGGAATATTATTGTCAATGACATATAGAGTAGGGACTTACAGTGGAGCACTAAAGAATATCCTGCTGCCATAAATAAAGCAATGAGTTCTGTAGAAGAAGCTCAGCAATGTCTAGTGGAGGCAGAGAATTCAATTCTGTAGGCTATGGCCGAGACTGGCATTTCCTTCAGAGACACAGATGGCAAGATTAAAGGACTGCTATAGCCATAGAAAGTTGTCCAAATGGTTTTTTGCTAGACAAATAGAAAGGAAATAGGAAGTTATCAGTGAAAACATTTGTGCTTACTGCTAGACGCCTACATTAGGGCACACACAGTAGATCCTGCCTCTAAAATTTGGTTTAGCTGGCATTGCACTTTGGACGGGAAACATTATTTTTTTGCAAATTGTATTGTAAATGTTTGCAAAGTGTAAATAGAACAAGTGCCTGCTCGTGGCAGAGTGAATGCAAAGGCCATTAGAGCAGAATGCTCATTCGGTTACTTATCTCTGGTCCAGTTCAACCAGACGAGTCCGTGGAGAGAAAGAATCGTGCAAATATCTACAGAGCTGTACTGAGCGACCAAGGAACAAACCGTCGTGTCTGGCATTAGTACTTGTGTGTCTGCACTCAGAGCAAATATATTTCTCAGATAATGTATTTATTTATGCCTGGGCACACAAGTGCAGATTTGCTCAGCACAGTCCACACTCCCCAAAAGCACAGCTGTTTTATAACAATGCCCACACTTCTAGAGCAGTTTCAACAGATAAAATGTAGTGAAAGTCAAATATAATTTAAGAACCTATCCGAAATGAAAATAAAATCATTGTAGACACGCAGGTACTACCCGCTATCTAAATTCGGCACATAAAGAACAAAACACCTACCGAGTACTAAGTAATCTATCTGGTAAAACTCAAGATTAGTGAGTTCTTCCCTGTTCGTTCCCAGCAAAATGGTTAGGGATGAGACGGGAGCAGCTGGTGAAATCAGAGGAGAAATCCAAAGGGAATCGTCAAGTCAAGTCACTTTGCCCATACAAAAAGGAATGAAATAGTGAAGATTGTACTAGGGAAGAGTATACTACTATATTGGGGTCTATGTAGGTGGATTTCCTCGACCGGACTTGTGGACAGAATACTTGGAAAACTTTGAGTGAGAGTTTTCTGTCTGTCTGTCGAAGAAGGAATTCTGTATAGGTATAGTAGATATATTGATATGTTCCCCTGTACGGTGTTGATTGTAGATGAGCTAGACATGTAGGCAGGCTATTGTGTTTTCCCATTCGACTACACAGATAGGTATGTAGTGTAATAATAATATGGTGAGACTTAGTCACAGGTCGACACGACAGGTGTATTTTACAATGGGGCATACGCATTATTAGCTGAAATGGAAAAGATTCCTGGTATTCTGTCTTTTCCTGGGTTTTCCTGCTAGGGTCCACGTTAATGGGGAAAGCCACGATGTATCAGTTTTTATTCTTATGTGTACTTTACGTAACATTATGAGTTGTAATGTATTTAAGAGAACAGAACTGGAAAAGAGTTAGGTTAGAAGTTGGAAATAGCGTGTCGGTTCGGAAATGAGAAAATGAAGAGGCGGAGTGGAATGGAAGAGGGAATGAGTGGTAGAAATGGATCTTTCGAATTGTCTTTCTGTTTGTGTTGCACTTGGTTCTAAATGCTATCTTGTGTTGTTCCGCAACTTTCGAGTTTACACTTTAAGTCCAACTGAAGTAAGAGAAAAGCCTGAAGTCTACGCGAGTGAAATATCATTAGAACCGGAGAAAGAGCCGGGGACTAATAAAAAGTATAAATATAATGACCAACTGACGTCGTGTAAGTAGTAAGTGCAGCTAAGAGGAAGAAAGTCTCGGGCTATCAGAGACACAGAGACATGGCAGTGGTCGTCGTACATAGGCTTCGTAGTCATATTAATGGAGTGAGCAAGTAAAGTATAAAGCAAATAGGGAAAGTTCGGCAAATTTCCGCTGTGGGTGCGATTCAGTTGAAGCGTCAGCTATTTCTCCAGTGCAGGCAGGAGTCTTTCTTTTCTGTAGTCCGAGACTTTCTCAATAGGCACTTTCCTTTCGTTAGGAATGCATTATTGTCGTCTCCATAGATTAGCATACAGAGTGGAGCAGATAGTCGCCAACCCGAGTTCGGGTGAATGGAGAAGGACGACGGAGTCGGTGCTGCCGACGAGTCTATCGATCAACGGGAAGGAGTGACGTCATTTTTACCCGAACTGCTCAGTTTTGGAAGTCGACTCGACTCGGGAGAGCCAAGGAAAACCATAGCTTCCATATACTGCTCCACTACCATTGCACTTTACATTATCCACATTAGTAGGAACAGAGAAGAGCGGAGAAAATTTCTCGCCAAGCGCACTTTACGTTACTTTTCCCCTACTTTCTATGTTTTACACGGGTAACAATGAAGACTGTTGTGTGGGTTCTCTCCAGCCTGGCCGCCTCTCCTCCTCCTAGTCCTATTCTAAGCAACCCAAGGCAGGGAAAGGAAACTCCGACCAAGTCAGTCTGACATTTTCGGGTGTGGATAGTCCATGAGCCGACCGAACCCTATTCTTTTCATCCCGATTCGGAAGAACTCTCTACCGAAATCAAAACCAAAGTGAAATCTTTAAAAATATCTGTGAATTTGAACTTCATAAACACAACAATACTAACAAAAGAACTAATTCTAGTTGAGTTCAGTTAAAAATATAAAGTTTGGTTCACAAAGATTTGACAAACTATGTAGTTGTGATCGTAAACAGAAATCATAGTGTACTTGGAAGTCGTCATTGACTTGGGACAGTGACAATATGGTCACTGAGAGCTCACAATCGGTAAGAATTAAAATAAATTCCTTTTCCAGCCCACATCTTCGGTTTGCCAGGTACTTTTCCCCAGTAGCTATGTACTTCTGAATGAATCACAGTACGCTATCCTTGTAGTGCAGAGCAGGAGCCATTTTTTATCGACTTTTACCAGCACTTGCATGCAGTATTTCCAGCACAAAAAATAAATCCGCAAAATCAAAGCATTTCGTTTGACCTTTAAAAATTAATTTATCAAAGTAGCTGCTACTACGTAGCTGTAGCGTCACTGCTGATGTTAATTCGGTTTGGAATTCCTGAAAAGTACTCGAGTCAGAAACTGTGTACTCGCCAAAAAAGAATTAGGAATTTATGGAAAGTAGAACAATAACGGATTTGAAGATTTGATATTATAGCATTGGACATTATTCAAGTTTCCTGTCTGCAGCCATAGAGCTAGAATAGAAAGCTGGAATAAAATAAACATCTCTCGCTATCATTAACTTGTAGAAGATTCAATTGGACTTGGAAAGTAAAGTAATAAAGTAAGCCGAGAGTTATGGCATAAAAATATGTAGAGAGCTGCTGTTGTACTAAGTCAAGTTGAACTATGTACACTATTTGGAGGCAGGCAGGGAGGAATGTATAGACAAGGCTGTCTCCAAGCTTTCGGCTCCTCTCTCTCTGCTCTCGTTGACTCTCCAGCCAATACATAAAGTAGGGATACAGACATACAAAACAGTCCGTAGTTACACTTTTCTCTATAACATAACATAACACAAGTGAACTGCTGCAAACTTTCTCTGCATTGTATCGATCCGTTTTCATTTCACATCTCTTTCTTCGACTTCTCCATCGTCTCCTCAGCTCCGGCTTCCTCTCCTCTCGGCTTATGCAGCTCTCGCCACTCTTTTCTTTGCCTAACCTCTTCCCTGCCATTTCGCCTCCTTCCAAAAACGGCCATCTACCTAAACCATTTCTGTCGCAACCGGAATAATTGACATAAATTACAACTTTCACGGGACTTTACAAACTAAATGAAGTACTCCTACTCTTCCCACTTATCAACAAAACTACATCTTATCAAAAGAATCATGCAGTTAAATTAATGCTTTTCAAGTACCACTCGCGTACATTCTCTAAGAATTAGAAAATCTTCCATTGAAATGAAATTGATCGTTTATAATCACACTTCAGTCTCCAAACTTGAAGTTGTGGTATATTTTATGTTCATAGACTTTGCCAAAATCATTAATTCCCATTCATTTCTTATGTATACAAATGTTTATTCAAACTAAGTTGGAAATAAAAAGTTGGGTGCAATCACAGCAGCCGTTTTCTCCACATTGTGCTTTACATCTGGTAGAAATGAGTGCCTACGTATTTATTCTATGGATGAGAGTTGGTTCTTCTCCTGCGGTTAACTTTCTTCTCTTCTGCGACTTCTTCATTTTCTGGCTGCTGTGAGTCCCCTAGTTTTTTTAGTCTCCTCCTTTTACCATTCTCCGTGTAGTACACTCTGCTGTAAGTAGTAGATTGCAAAGAGAGCTCAAGTGCCAGGAGGCAATTCATTATTATTGCGTTACATTACATGACTAAATCTTATAGGAGATTTTCTGTGCTATAGCTGCAGTAAATGTTCTCCATGAGTGTACCTCGTTTGTCGAATGCCACTCTGAGTCCAGTTACACATGCAGTCACATCACATCTCATCACTCAACTCAATTCAGTCAGCTTTAAATAATTTTGCTTTAGGATGAAAATACTTCTTCAGAGTATTCTGTCCTCCCAGATTTTTCCGGTTACTCCGCTCTAGCTTGTCTCCTTCATTTCCTACCCATTGTTTATGGGGAGAGAGAGAATTTTTTGTGTGCTGGCTCGTTCTTTTAGAAAAGAGGTCAGGTCAATTTGCCTTGAGCAAACTTGGCTTTGAGAGTCAATGTTTTTTTCTTATTTTACTGTATTTGCAACATCTTGCAGAAGGATCTTAATTGAAGAGACTTGTCTGTCCTATTTTGTCTACTTTTCTTTCGACTGTATGACTGACTGACATTGAATGCTACTTATTAGGTATTTGCATACTGATATGGACATAGACTTCAAAACATTTCAGCCATCCAGTCCAATCCGCTGGTTGTAAGTGCAGATAAATAAGGACGTATGTTTGCAAGTAGATTTGACTTTATTTGTACTCTTCTGGTCTCGTTTCGCTTATGTTTCATCTGTGTGCTCCATCTAATTGCCCAGGAGAGACTAACAAGCTGTAATCATCGGAGTAGAGGTGTATTTAGACCTAATGCGATAATTATAATGGACATAGTGAACTTTTTTTTACCGGAGATCCATTCCCTAGCTCCTGCAGCTATTCATGAACTCATCCTCGTGTCAATAATTCAGACAAGTCAAAAATGACTGGGCAGGACATACACAACAACTACAAAAGACTACTTTAGCAGATGAGATCAGATATATAAAACCATAAACTCAAGCCCTAATTTTGTAACATTATTACATTACCTCTGCTAAATATCTATTTGGGTAAAATGCTAAACTAGACAGATTTCAGTGAGATGTTAATGCGAACATAATTTGTTTTTTGTGTTTTGGATTTATACTACGGGGATATGTAGGATAATACTAGTACAGCATACTAGAAAGATCCCATTTATTTTATAACAGTACCTATCAACGGCTGAAAATGCTACGCATGAAATTATCTCCGCTTTCTGCCCATTACTGATGTGCTATGATGAGTTTAGCTCCAATTTACAATTATCTACATGTACCACAACTCAAAATTGCTCTTCCTATTTTCCTCTGTGAGTCAACGTCTTTGAGTAGCCCAATAGTAAATATCCAATGGATAGTTAAATTCTGTATAAAACATAGAGATAATTATTACAGTAAAAGTAGTATGAAATGTTTAATGATTTTCAGCAATGCTTTGCATTAGTCATACAACAGAGCAAGTAGTTAGCGTCTGGCTCGTTCAGAGATGTTAAAAAAAGGTTGTAAAAAGTGATGTGGTGATGACGAGCTCAGGGATACTAAACTTTAATTCCTACATAATAATGTCCATATAGTATAGGATTGCATTGTGCATATTATGTAGGTAGGGAGTTGGTCTTAACAAGTTCATACTATTTAATAGTTACACTAACGATTATGGGATAGTCAACTGAACTCCCTGCTATTCTTTTCTCTTCCCTATTTCCCTATTACGTTACATACACAACAAAAGTGTTTAATATTGCAGAGCTGTCCTTTGTTGACTTTGTATACACACACACATAATATTAGCATGTGCACTTCCAACTACAATCTAAGTATTACATGGAAGTGTATATATGAATATGCATTCTGTGTGTTGAGAGACATTTTTGTTTTCCTATTGTAGTCCTCTTTCCAATGAAATTGCAGGGGGAAGTAATAGATTCGGAGCAAGTGTGCAGGGCAAGTGTACTCTACTATTCTCTTCCTGGATAAGTTTGGCATTCGGTCTCTCTGCATGTATATTTCATAATGTTTACGTGTTGTGATTTTGAATGTAATGCTAGCTAGAGGGGCACAAGCAACTGACTCAAGTCAAGAGAAGGAAAGGCAAGGACAGCATATCTTCCCCTTTCACTGCTACAGAGATTACATTATGCTGTTAAATATATATTGAATAATATAGTAATCTAAGCAGTAAGAGAGATGTTACGACTTTTCCACCTCTATACCAATAGGAAAACGAATTTGGGGCCTGGGATCGTGAATTCGGTAGAAATAATATTGGAAAAGATTGGTTAGGGTTACCCCGTAAATGTACTTAAGTATATCGACTCTTGTTAGAGTATGAGTGAATAGGCTGTACGGCAAGGGATATATAGATTAAAATTTATGTACACTGCTGGGTGTACATGAATTCCTAGGCTAATAAAGTTCTGTGCCATGAGGGTACTAGTCGTAGTGAGTCAAAATGCTAATGGGCTTATTGCATATTCTTTTATTCCTTTTGCCTGGCTTTTTGGCTTTATTGCTTTTGTGCACTAGAAACTATAAGTCGAATCGTGTCGATCCATTGACTCACAGCACAATATGGGAATCATTTCGTTTTCGTCTCATCACATCATTGAATATGTTCTGCATGCTCCTCCGACATATTCTGCTAGTGCATCTCCTCTCTGCTCTGGTTTGGTATTCCGAATGCCTCGTCTCAATCAAAAGTACTGTGTTTTCGATGTGGAATGATAATTCTCCTAAGCTATGGCTTCATTCACAGTCTAATCCTATTCCATGCCCATTTGTCTTGGCTTCAGCAGAAGGGTCTTTTCATTATATTTAATATGGCTTGGTTTAGCCACTTTAATTCCCTTGATGACTCACTGTGAAATACAAATAAGTAGAGTAGATCGCTCACATGAGGATGAGTCGAACAGATCTCTCACTATTTTCGAATAAAATTACTATTTACCTACTTACTTACCATAGGCAATCTCGTTTCGATGATGAAAATGGCAATATAGAAATTAAAACTAACCACACACAGAGAATGTGGTCAGACTCATTTCATCATGTTGTTAATACCTAAAAATGGAATAGAAAAGGTTTGTTACAGGAAAGCAATAAAAGTAATGTATGAAATGAAAATACAGACATTTGTTTTCATTTACTATTTCAATCATCCTTCCCCTCCAAATTTTCATTTCGCAATATGCATTTATTGAATCCTTGATCTGTATTCCCAATATCCACAACAATATATTATTGCAGTTCTGCATGCAGGAGCTTTTTGCACAGAGCGTAAAGAAAACAAACATTACGTGGTGGCAGTGATGATGAATTTTACATGGAAAATATCACATAAGTAATTGCAGGCAGGGAAAATTGAATGCGTGTGCCGAAATGTTGTGCGTGTTATGAACGAAATGTTGAAAAGGGCAATTTACTTACCGAAACGAAGGACTGCTTTGAGTCCGAGCTCAAAAAGCTTGTGCATGTACATAATGCACTAGCATTTACTCCTTGTATTACAGAGGCACCTTTTTGAGTCATAAATATATATTAGTGTTCGAACAAGTACAATAATATGTATATCCTGAGGTAGTGTTTCTTGCTTTTATCTTATCAATCGTGGATAATAGAGAGTTAGGTTCTCTGTCAGTCAGTTACCTACCTTGCTTGGATTAGATAATCGATAAATGTATTTTGTAGTAGTAGTCACGAACGAAGGACGAGATAAATAAATTGGCATTGCTATATTTTCATTTTGAGCAGTCGGAGCCTGGAACGGGTCTGTTGAGAGCAGCCCGTGCGGGGAACTTGGACAAAGTTCTTGAATACTTAAAGGCAAATGTAGATATCAACACATGCAACGCCAATGGACTCAATGCACTCCACTTAGCTTCAAAAGATGGTCATGTCAATGTCGTGGCTGAGCTCTTGGACAGAGGAGCCATTGTTGATGCGGCCACAAAAAAAGGAAACACTGCTCTTCACATTGCATCACTCGGTGAGTTATTTCCTTTCATCCTTTTCAAAGGCTGTCTCAAGAGTCTTTGTACATAGTTTGGAATTAGCTGAGACAAGACATCCATCTAACTCGAGCATCACTTATGGTTAAAAAAAGATTTCAATTTACTTACTCGAGAGTCAATCGGGAGGAAGATGAGTAAAAATAAATGTAGTCAAGTGCATGGACGGATAAAGAACAATAATGCATTATGAACCCGAATTGAGTTTAAATTGGGAGAATTAATGGAATGTCTCTTTGCATGTTACAATAATAGCTGGACAAGAGGAAGTCGTCAGAATATTAGTACAGAATGGAGCCAATGTCAATGTCCAATCTCAGAATGGATTTACCCCACTCTACATGGCCGGTGAGCTACCAAACATTCAATTGAAAATTTGAAATAACGTCAATAATTCATTTCTATTTGACAATGCGATTTTATTTGAATAGCCCAAGAAAATCATGACGGCATTGTCAAGTTCCTTCTGGCCAATGGAGCTAACCAAGCCTTGGCTACGGAGGTAAATTGAATTGAACTAAGTACTGATTAAAATCAAGTCATTTTTAACGCGGAAAAATAAATTAGGAAACTGACAAATGTGCTTGTTTGTTCTTTTCAGGATGGTTTCACAGCTCTTGCAGGTTACTAAAACTCTTCCGCTTTCTCAATTTCATTTTATTGTTATGATTTTTCTATTATTACCAATACTGGCTTGTAGCACCTCGTACAAGTATGTCAAAATGTCCTATTCCTTGTCCCTCACTAGTTGCTAGTATTTTACATTTGGTATTTGTTAATATTTGATGAGTTTGATAAAGCGGATGAGTTTTAGTAACGATTTTCTGTCTACAGTCGCAATGCAACAAGGTAAATAAACGGTTTATTTTCGTAAGATTTATAGAGACAGAGATAAAACTTTTACTATTCATTGCCTCTCCATGAAGTGGAGGTGGAAAGAAGTCAAATGTGCAAAGAAATTAAATATTAATGTATTGGCTCTTACGATTTGTCTGTAGGACATGATAAAGTCGTGGCACTACTGCTGGAGAGTGACGTGAGAGGAAAAGTTCGACTGCCCGCATTACACATTGCGGCTAAAAAAGATGACTGCAAAGCTGCGTCTTTGCTACTTCAAAATTCTGGAAATCCAGATGTTACCTCTAAGGTATATTTCTTTGGAAGTTCTTTAGTAGCTTCTGCTCTTCCATGTATAATAAATGATAGAGACTGAGCAGACTTTGAATTTACAATCATAATAAAATGTTCTACTTGTTTTGATTTGCAGAGTCAATTTACACCTTTACATTTATCAGCTCACTACGTAAGTATTTCTCTTTAGTGCCCGTTTTATTCTAAATTTCGTGTTTTTACTCTGTATTCGCATTTAGATGATTAATTTTGGCAATGAATCCTTATAGGGCACGATCGGAGTTGCAACATTACTCCTGGATCGAGGGGCAGACGTCAACTTCCCAGCAAAGGTAAAATCGATTCTTCTTTCTTTTGCATCACATCAGAGTCTAGTAGTTCTGGGCTGATGTAAAGTCTACTAAATGTAATTTGATACTATCTCTCCACGATACGACATTTTAGTACTCCTATCGATAAATTAATGTATTGATTTTTCATGCTATTCTACCTTTACTTTGCAGCATCAAATAACTCCGTTGCACGTTGCAAGCAAATGGGGAAAGACACAAATGGCTGCCCTTCTATTAGAAAGAGGAGCAAATCTCGAAGCCCGGGTAAGCAATCTTATTTCCCATTACTTGAATTTTTGCCATCATTGAAGCAAAAGGCAAAAGCAATTTTTCTCCAGGGGGTAGGCATATAGTTTCTCCGTATAACCCGAAATGAGTGCAGGGTGAATGATGTGGTAAGCATTTGGCAGTAAACTAAACCCCAGCTTTTAATGTATTCTAGACGAGAGACTTACTGACTCCTCTCCACTGTGCTGCCCGATCCGGACATGAACAATTGGTTGATTTACTTCTGGAGAAGGGAGCTCCTATCAGTGCCAAAACAAAGGTATACATATATTATATAATGACTTCCATGCTCATCAATCATTGGAATTTGAATCGATTTATGCTGGAAAAATTCACATACTTAAAATAACATAAAACTCATAACAAGTTGGTGCCGATATACTTATGATGGGCCATTCTAATGCTTCCTACTTACATAAAAATTTATGTTTTCGAGTTGTTGTACTTAGTACGCTTGGAATACTCGATATCTCGTGGGTTATGACTTGTGCAGACATTAAGAAGTTGGCTGTACAAAATAAAATCCCTTTTACTGCGCTAGCTTAGAAATAAATACTTCGAGCAAATTTGGAAAAGGTTGTTTCAACATCGATAGTAGTCCGTGTAAAGGTCAGGAGTCATTACTAAGACCTAAACCCGCCTCTTTGTGATGGTGTAAGTGGAGTGTAGAATTGTACTTTCGTCGGGGTATAATTGCACAAAGAAATGATTTTTAGGCTCCAACACTGCAGTTCAATTA